>CANYLF011894029.1:0-12166 GCA_948193215.1 Bocquillonia castaneifolia | reverse complement strand
AGGATGATGTTGGAGTTGAACTTGAATCAACATTCTTTGGTACACTTTTGAAAAAACCCCTAAGAGTTTTATTTTGCTTACCTATAAGTTCAAAAATACCAACTAATAAGACATCCAAACATTATCATTGAATTTAAAGTAACAAGTCTTAAATTACTAAACTTATCTAACAAATAAACCAAATATTTTAAACATATAACTTCAAAAATTCCAACTAACAAAACATTCAAACATCACCATCAAGCCATCAACTAATAGTCCAATATTAATTTTAAACTACGAAACTTGCTAAAAAAAATAACCAACTATTAAAATTTACTAAAATAGATCATCAATTCACATATCTAAAACCTAAAAATATAATTAATTTTAAATTTTTAGTTCAAAGTTATTATTATTATTTATCAACAATGTATTTACTTAATTTACCAACATTTTATTTATGCTAGTAAAATAATTAAACAATCTCAATCATTTATTTAAAAAAAAACTACAATATTAAATATAAAAAAATTACATAAAGTTTAAAAGAAATAAAATAAACTTACTTGTCATAATGAGGATCTTTGAATTTAATTAAGGTTGTATTATAATGAAAATGGTTGAAAATAAAGTAAGAAATTAAAAAAGAGACAGAGCCATTTTCCCTTGGCTAGATGACAGAATGTTGAAGATTTGATATTTTGGAGTTTAAGGATTTTTTTTTTTGGTTAGGGATCGTGTTTTAATTGTATTTTGTTTTGAGAGAATTAATGGGTTTTAGTTTATTGGGTTTTCTTTAATTCTTAAATTAGGTTTCTGAAGATAAAATGGCCCAATTGATTATAAATTAATGAAGTCCATTTAGACCTCTTTTATTATCTGATTTATTGGGTTAAATTACTTGGGCCCTTCTTTTTCATTTTCAAAACAAAAATAAAAAAAACCCAATTGCTAGTTTGCTACACGTGAGTCATCTTCATCCTTCAACTTCCAAGTAGAAAAACAAATTACAGTTCTTTTCAGATCTCAACTCTAAGTCTGCAACACACATGTGAGGGAGGGCGACCATGGCAGTGAAGACACCCCCTCTATGGAGTCTCCGGAGGTTGGGGGGGCGGCAACCCTCCCACCCCCCCACCCCCCCCCCCCCCTGGACTATACACATGTCGGTGTTAGATTACTATATTTTATTTTAGATTATTTTATATTTAAATAAAAATAAAATTTTAAATATGTTAGTTTTAGTTTTAGTCTTGTTCCTCTCTTCATGGGGGTTTTAGTTTTTATATTTTTTTTGCTCGTTCCTCTTTTGTAGGGGTGTGATCAACTCCATTTTTAGAATTTTATAGTTCTTCCTTATGGAAACGGTTAATTGTGATGATAACGATTATAATTCAAAGTCTTATGCTGATTATTTTCAAGCAGCCTCATTAATTTAAAGACCATATTAGAGTCAATTTTATTGGGAAAAAACATACACAAACAACAAGCAATTTCAAAATAAAAAATACCAAACCAAGAAAAAATAGGAGAAGACAAGAATTTCACGTGATTCGACAATTAATTATCTATGTTCATGAAGAGATACCAATTTTTCACTATATGAGAATAAAATCACAATACAAATAAATTGAAATTCTCTTGAGTTGATCAAAACTCAAAACCCACAATTTATTGTATAAACCCTCTCACATAGAATAGAAAAATAAACTCTTACCCTCTAGAATATTCCTAGAGAAAAACAAGATTCACAAAAGGAAAAAGTGTTTCCCGAAGCCCCTTTGAATGTTTACCCACATCTAAAAATACCCAAATCAATACTCAAACTTGCAAATCTCAAGTTGTTCTTGTATTTTGCTTCGATTCTGGCTTCACACTTTTTTTTTTTATACCTCTACATGTCTAGTTATATAAAACACCCTAGGCTTATTCATAAAGCTAGAAATAAGTTTCCCTAATGAATTAGGAATCCTTCCAAGTCTATTATTGTTGACTATATCAAATAAAGACTTAATTAAAATAATCTAAGTCCAACTTCGATTCCCACAATTTAAGTCAAAACCTAACATTACCTATGTGGGTAAAGGTGAAGGCCTCAAGTTCAAGATCAACCATTACTAAATTATTAAAAAAATAATAAATTATCTAAAAGAAAATTCAAATGCAGACTGAAACCAAATTATCTCAATATATTCCAAGGAAAATTTTTGAACCATATCTAAAATGGTATTTATAGCATCTGAAGCTGCTTTTCTGGTTGAGAAGCAAACTTTCACCCATGAATAGTCACTGTTACCAGTACAAGTTACAAATTTCTCATTTGTCACCCTCTTTTGTTGGCTTAAGGTTCAATTTAATCCCTATACATATATGTATTGTCTAATTGGCCCAGATTTTTTTTAAAAATTTTGGTCAATTTATCCATCAACTTGTCAAATACTCAAATATGGTTGACTGAATTTAATTTTTTTCATTTTAATCTACTTACACATAAATTTATCATTAATAATTAATACAATTAATGTTGATGTAACAAAAAAATATTTTTTTAAATTAAAAATTGAAATTGAAAACACCACTAAAATTGTACTTTTTCTTATTTATTGAAAATTGCAATTCCAATAAATCTTTTTGTTTGGTAAAAAAAATTCATTTGTTTTATTTTTATTTATAATAATAAATAGGGAAATGAAAGTTTTTAACCACAATTATATCGCTTCTAACAAATATACTATGAACTTCAAAATTTAACAAATCGGTATAATATATTTTCGAGTTGTGATAAATCTATCAAATTATCAAGTTAAGAATTTAATTGATAAAAATAAAATAACATACTTATATAATTCCTTAAAAAACAGAAATATGTTATGGAATGTAGGAGTTTAAAGACTAGTTAAAATATATGGTATTTTATTTTTGTTTCTAGAAAAAGAAAATTTTCAATAAATATATACAAGAAATTAGATCTTTAACAACCAAACATTTGCGAAGGGTGCCTTACATAGTCGTAGAAAGGATATTGATTACGACCACTTCTTTTGCTGGTCGTCAGTGTTGCATATTTCACGACCTTATTTTTATATTGTCCTTAAAGATAAATAAATCCCGTCGCAATTGAAATTAAGAAAGGCGGGATTAATTTCACCTTCCCTCCAACCTAATAAAAATCTATTTTAGAAATAAAATAATAAAAATTGATGAAATAAATCTCCCAGTCAAAAAGACTCATCTCTCTATATCCATTGTAATCGTTTATTGAGTTCAAGAAAATCCACCAGTTGAAGAAAATCCACCAAATCATGATACGGATGATGAAATTGAAAGCATATGGGTTAGGGGAAAACTATTCTTCTTTTATGGTCTCTCACTTTCCTCTTTTTTTATCTGTTGTATTCTTTAATCCCTAGAGCCAATTGAACTGCTATCGTCGTTGTCTCTACCATGTCCGATTAGGAGCATCGCTTCGAGTCAGAGGCCGGTGCTGATGCCTTTAAAACTTACTCTCAACAGGCTGGTACTATTCGCAAGAACGATTACATCGTTTTCAAGAACCATCCTTGCAAGGATGTTGAGGTATCAACTTCTTTTATTATTCTTTCTGTTATTTGTTTTTCCCCTTTTCTGAATTAGATCTTTAATCTCTAATCTCGAATTCATAAATTCCCTTCTATCTTGAAAGATTCTGAACGGGTTTGTAATTTTATTATCTTAAATAAATAGGGTTTAAAATTATTGTTGTCAATTATTATTATCATTATTATTATTAGTGAAATTCTTACTTTATTGTTGAGCACTGATATCATTCTAGTTTTAAAGCTAGGTTTTGAATAATCTGTTGATTATACAATAATTAGTTAATATAATTTATGAATTATTACTTGCTTTGGTGGATCTATGATATATCACAGGGTAATTTTCAATTGTATCACAGGGTAATTTTCAATTTTCTCATAAGATTTTAGTAAAAATTTAATATGCTAATCTTAGGCAGCGTTTAGTATTCCATTATGAACAATACTCATTGATTTCTTGTATTGAAGAAGTTTTATTTTTAATCAAAGAGAAATCATCATTTGTTTTACCTTATTTGGCTATTTCTCTCATGAAAATTAAACTTTCAATCTCTGTTCTTTAATGTAATAATCTATATGTTTATAAAGTTTTACGACTTTACTAGTCTCTATATGTGGACTACATCTTACAACTTTTATATAAATGTTATAGTGGTAGAGCTATATGTATTATTAAATTTGATAAGCAGGTCTTTGATGCAAGGATATCAGAAATCTTTCTATTTATTTTTTTAGTATTTTTATTGTTAGTTACATGCTTCTTGGAGTAGAAAATTACCTTTGAAAATTTAATGATTTGTTTTCCTTTGATGCTTTCATTTTATGCCTTTTCTATGAAATGCGATTTGTTTTGTTTGTTGTATTTAAGTTGCATTTCATAACCATGAATTGGCACCTAATGAACAATATTGTTCTCATCATTAGAGAAAATAACACATGAGAGGCAAAACCAAAGTCCTTTTAAATGATTGGGTAGTAAATGACAGTAAGTATAATATTAAAAGGCCATTGTGTTCTGCTTACTTTCTTTCCTTTATAGTCACATTTAGGAAGTATTTTTAATTAGATTTCACGTTAATTATTAAGGTGAAGTTAATTTTTTTTATTAAAATAAGGATGCTTACCTTTACAGTAGCAGAAGACAGGTTACAAACTTGTCAAAAAAAAAAAACTCTAGATTCAATTAGGTTAGAGATATTATTTACAGCTAAATCTTTAATATATTTTCATTTTGTATGTTTATTATAACTGGTTAAAATCAAGTGTTGATCCAATGGTTGGATTTGGATTTAATAATTTTTTTGTACCTACTACTTGAATGAGAATTCTGCAGATCAGCTGCTGTTTTCATGTTGTTTGGGGCATTTATACTTGGTATCTTGGCCTAAATTTTGGTGGAGAAATAGATCAATATGCTTTTAACATGCTGGTAAATTTTCATTAAAAAATAGAAATGTTTGTTTTATAAATTAATTAGGTTTTGAAGGCTGTTCATAATCAGAACAAGATACGTTCATAAAAAATTACATACATGTCACTAAACGCTTGATTTAGATTTATTTAAAAATTATCTACGGTTCAATTTTGAATATATCGCTTATAAATATATATATATATATATATATATATATTGTATCAGCGATTAAAATAGTGTGGCAATCCAACGGTCGGATTCGAGATTATTAATTTTTTGTAACTTCTCCGAGAGGATAAAAATATGCAGATATGTGCTGTAATCTTATTATTTTTCGTATTTGTACTTGGAATTTAGGCCTCATTTTTTGTTGGAGAAATATGCAAATAAGTTTTTAACATGTTAGGCTTCAAGATTGGTATTAAGGGTTCACTTTTCTAATATTGTGTATTATGATTATAAGTTGTTCTTATCTTATTAATGTTGTGTAGAACTATCAATGTGTTTTTGAGAGATAATTTAAGCTATATAGCATGTTCTAATGTAGAAAGCATACAATTTAATTCTGAGCATGTTTAATACACACACATACATGCTTTCCTTGAACTAATATTCTATGTTTTATATTTTAATTTATCCATTTGATCCTCATTGGACTATTTTTAAACGATATAGTGTACATATAGCTTGAGCAGTACTTTTTTTATATAGTTTTTAGCACACTTTATAAGTTCTTTTTTCTCTCTACGTTGCTACTCTAGCAATTTTTTTTTGAAATTTTGTTATAGGGGATCAAACAATATGAGAGATTAAAGTTAGATTTGCATATGTTGTTTTGCACAGGAATTCTGCAATTCCAAATTATAGATCTCTCAGAAAATATTCATGTTTAAAAAGGTAAGGGGCTAAGGGCGATTATTTATGGTTACATTTTTAGTCCCCTATGCATATACCATTGGTGGTATAAATATTAAAACATTCCTATAGTTGATTCGAAATTTATTAATTTTTTTTGTATGGGTTGATTCTTTCATGCTTTTCATGCCTTGGTTGGATCTTGCTATCACATATGATATAATATATAGATTTAATCATTCGTTTCATACATTTCCCTTAAAGTAATTAATATAACCAGGCCAAAAAAAAATTTAATTGGGATCAATGAATAAAACTCAAAATCTCTCATTTTTACAGAAATAGCTAGGGAGAGAATTTTATCCTTGACCAGTATACTGCAAAGGTTGTCTTTTCCTTGAGTTAAACTTAGTGAAGAATTTACTTGATACACTACAAGAAAATGGATCTCTGTCTACGCTAATTAATTTCAAGACACACTTTATATATAGGATCTCTGCTAAGCTACAAGTGATCATTAGTTCACAACTTAAGTGAGGATATTTCTCTTAAGTTTGCAACGATAATTATCTACCTTGAAATCTGAACTGAATGAGATGTTTGCAACAGGTTGATCGGGTTTTATACTCCTCAGTTGGCTATCCTCACAACTATGGTTCCATCTCTTACACTCTCTATGAAGATAATGATCTGTTGGATGTTTCAGTTCTATTGCAAGTGACTTGATCAAACCAAAATCAGTCTCAAATTATTAGATTTTGTACTTTGAATTTTTTCCTAAAATTTATATCTTCATTTTGGCATTGTGATCAAACTGAAATTGTCCATTCTAGAGCTTGACAATTCTTGGTTGTTTTCTTTTTTGTGAGCCAGTGTGTTTGGACTTATGCCCATGGTTGACCAGGTAAAATTTTCAGGTATATATTCTAAATCAAAATGATGCACTGATACTTTTTACCCTATTTAGTGTTCTAGTTAAGTAATTTGTTCTAAACCAGGAAGAGAAAGATGACAATACTATTGGAGTCTGTGTTGATGATCCAAACTACAAGCACTACAATGGTATGAAAGAGTTGCCTCCATGACCATAAGCATATATGTTCAATACTAAGAAGAGGTAAGTTTTTATCTCATTTTTTATCCTTTTGAATTGAACATTATGTTTGCTTTCTTTTGCTCTCGGTTTTAGCTATGTTTATTTTGGCCTTATTCTCTTCCTCATTCACTTGTGTCGTTTCCATACACTTGAAAATAACATCATACATTTCCTTTGACATTTGGAAAGATAAATAGAATGCTTCTTCAATTTTTATGTGCATGTATTTCTGGTCCCAATTTTTAATTTGTAGAACACATTTGAACTTCTTTTTTCATGGATACACCAATATCTCAGGATGTGCTGAAAATTTACACCGTCATAGGCATAATTTTTTCTCAATACTTTCAATGTAAAACAAGACCAAAATCTAGCTATCATGTCAAAACTGAAGATATTCTAATCAAAGTTAGAATGATGTGAGTTTTAATTTGAGTTGTGACTAAAAGTTATTGTAATCAAAGCGTCTGTTAATTTTCCATCAAGTAATGAATGCTTCAAATAAGTTTCATATGGTCCTTTCAATTGCTTAATATTTTAGTAATCTACCCTAGTTTGAGTTATGACTAAAAGTCAGTAATTTTTCTGGCTTGCAAACTTATTTAGCTTGCATCTGTATTATCTGCCTCTCTTCGCGGTTCACCTATTGCTTGCCACTTTGCTTGGACACGTCGCTGCTTCAAACGTATGTGCATGCAAATAAATTGGGGAAGCTAGTTAATCGGTGAAGCTTGAAGACTGCTCATCTTTTGTGAAATGTTCAATGCAACTATTCCATGAAGTACAGGTGCTACCAATAAGTATTGAGAGGAAGTCAATTTTATGACGATTCTTCATTGTATTTTATTTAGGTAGAAATTGAATGTATTCCTTTTGGATGTAATTAGATATTTTTGTTTTGAGTAATTGAACATATATTTTTTTGTAATTATTTTGAAGTGTTATATATAAAAATTATAGTCATGTTTTTTTTTTAAATAATTATTGTTCTACTTTAGTTAATAATTTCTTCTATATTATCATTAATTTTTATCCCTTTTAAAGCTTAATAAAAGAATTAAAAGGAGGTCAAAGAATTTTTTTTAATAACTTTATTATGTATGTAGCGACAGGAGTTTTTAGTAGCAATTGATAAATTGTTATTTTTTTATTTACATTAGCGAAGGTAATCCGGTCGCAATTGTTATAAACATAGTCGTTAATATTCATTTTTTATGATGGGGATAAATCCTTCGCAAATAAGTATTTACGACCGTTTACTTTTTCCAGTCGCAAAAGACTTTTAACTGCAGAACCTATTATGACCGCGTACGACGGGATATTTCCCTAAAGACATTTGACGACTGGTTTTCAACTTTTAGCGACCAATTTTTCCTTCGCTGATAATCCTTTTTGTTGTAGTGTCTTAATTAATTTGGTGGTAAAAATCATGTTCAAAATTTCTACTGATAAAATTTTCAAAGATGGTTCATACTATATTCAAACATTAGTCTTTCCACAAAGTGTCACTCTACATACAATTCCATATATGTGTAAGAGACATTAAAAAAGACATTACGTTGCAAAAGAAAAATAAAAAGAAGATATCAAAAGAACACATAAAAGTACTATGGTAATCTTCAAAAAGAAAAAAAATACTGCAGTAGATCTTCCAATTAATGCCTTTAAATATGCTATTCTTGGACGATTTGGAAGCAATTCCATTCTCCATCATGTACCTTCATAAGAAAAGAGATGTATTGTATTTAATTAAAAGTCTAAGAACTAAATAAAACACTAATTGTTGAAATAATAAAAGAGAAAGTACCTTAAAAGCTAACTTCTTCAACTAATTTCTTCTCCTATAAGATCTTGGAGTGTTCTTTAGCTTGTCAAATTTTCTCCGCCAAAGATAGCCTTCAGCTTCAACCATCCTTACAAACCATGAACTCTTTCTTGTTCTGAATATAACAAATCCAACAACAATACCAAATATCACTCCACATCCATACCCTTCCAAAACAGCTTTCCATCCAAATCCATTTTCAGAAGGTGAAGCTTCTTCCTTCGGTGGATTCAATTGTTGAGTTTCATCACTCCCACATTCTTTCTTTAATGGAAATCCACATAATCCCACATTTCCTTCATATGAGCTGCTGTCGAATGTGTTGAACTGCTTGCCAGTGGGTATTGGCCCTTCAAGTTTATTATTGGAAACTCGGAATACCTGAAGAAAATTGAGATCCACCAACTGATCTGGAATCCTTCCAACAAGTGAATTTGAAGATAAGTCTAAGGATTCAAGGTTAATCAAATTCCCAAGTGATGGTTGAATCTTACTTGTGAGGCAATTATGAGAGAGATTGAGATATATGAGTGCTTTGAGTTTTCCAATTGACTTTGGTGTCTCTCCGGTGAATTTGTTTTGAGAGAAATCAATGGTAGTAAGGATAGTTTGAATTTCCACGAATCGCATCTCATTCCCTTTGACTGTCAATACTACAGAATAGCCATAAGCTTTCATGAAACTTGGATCTGTCATGTACTTAATTGTTGGTCCAGGGGGCGGCACAATCATCATAGCCTTCAAATGATCAAAATACTCGGATGGCAATGGTCCACTCAAGTTATTGTTGGAGAGGTCAACGATCTGCAACTTAGGAAATGAATATTTGCGACTGAAATTTGCCACCAAGCCATGCAACTTGTTGGATCGCAGCACAAGAACCTTTAGTTGAGGAAGAGCACCTAAGAAAAAAGGGAAAGTACCTATTATCTTGTTGTCACCCAGATCTAGAACTTCCAAACTTCTACAATTGATGATGGATGGAGGAATTGGCCCTTGCAGTTTGTTACCATTGAAACTGATATACCTCAACATATTTCTCTTTGAAAATGTAGGAGGGATAGTTCCATTGAAATAATTCATGCCAAGATGTAGAACCTCGAGGTTGTTGCTAAACTGTCCTATACATTTTGGGATTAAACCACCGAAGCTATTATTGGATAAGTCCAGAACTTGTAGGTTTTTCAGCTTACAAATAGAAGAAGAAAGCTGTCCAACCAAATTTTCATTTGAAGAGAGAATAAGAAAATTTAAAGAAGCAAGTTTGAAAATTGAAGTAGGAATTGGGCCATGCAACTTGTTATTGCTCAAATCAATAATACTCAGATGTGATGAATAATGTTGAGATTGAGCTATTCCACCAATAAGTAGATTGTTGTGGAGGTCTAAACTGTTCAAAGAGGGTAGGGTATAAAAGGAGAATGGAATTGTTTCACTTAGGAAGTTATTCGATAAATCGACATCAGTTAGACTTGATAACCTACCCAGCTGAGATGGGATGGGGCCTGTTAATCCATTGTTTCGTAAATATAAATTCTCAAGTCGAGTGAGGTTTCCAAAAGAATTGGGGATTGGACCATTGAGAAGATTGTTGTTTTCAATAACTAAAGAAATCAGTTGCTTAAGGTTTCCTAAGGATGATGGGATTTGACCACTTAAATTGCAAAATGAGAGTTCCAACCTTGTGAGTTTAACAATGTTTCCGAATGAGTATGGAATCTCAGTCCCTCTGAAGTTGTTAAATGAGAGGTCTAATACACTGAGTTGTGTTAAATTGCCAATAAATGCGAGATTTGACCCAACAAAATTGCAGCCACGAAGACTGAGATATTTCAGTGAGTTGGAATTACTCCAGTTGGCCATTGGTGGTGCAAACTCAGTGATGTTTGGATTGCCTTCTAAATCAAGGAGTAGGAGGTTTGGTCGTTGAAGAAAGGTAGCTGGAAATTTCCCACGTAATTCACAATACTTTAAATTGAGAGATGACAAAGTTGAAGAAAAATTCATGAAAGAATCAGGTGATGCATAAGACATGTTTACATAACTCAAGTCTATTTCTTGAAGCTTAAAGAAATTGAATGTTTCTAAGATCAAGTTATCATTTCCAGACAAATCAAGTGAAATCAAATTGGGAAAGTTATCTGAGACTAGGAACTTCCCTCGCAACTCACAAGCGGAGAGTGTAAGAGAAGACAAAGAAGACAGATTGGAGAAGGAATCAGGCGAAACCAATGACATGTCGGTGCCGCTCATATCCAGTTCTCTTAAGTTGGTCAGATTGGAAAAAACAGTGGATTCTAGTAATAGATCAGAATTAAAAGTGAGATCAAGTGAAGCTAATCTAGGCATATGAACATATTCAAGAAACTTTCCTTGCAAGAAACAAGATCCAAGTCTTAGAGTGGACAGAGAGGACAGATTCAACAAAGTTTTAGGTGAAACTGAAGACATGATGAGGACGGTCAAATCCAGTTCTCTTAACTTGGTCAGATTTTGAGCAAGTTGGCTAAATGTAGCAGTTTCTAGTGATAGATCATTCGCAGAGAGATCAAGTGAAACCAGATTGGACAACTGGGAGATTTCTGATGGAACTTCTTCTCCAAAAAAAGAGTGACTGAGATTAAGGTGGGTCAAATATGAGAATTTACCAAACATGGATGGAAGTTTGGAAAAGCTGAAATAATTGAAAGAAAGATCAAGTTTTTGAAGATGATGAAGGAAGAAAAGAGTACTATTAGAATGGAAAGGACCATAAAGCATAGAGTGAAAAAGGTTAAGCTCAATAACAAAACCTGTTTGGATGTCACACTTTACACCATCCCACCTGCAACAGTCTGTACCTTCTTTCCATGTCTCTGTCTTTGGATAAGCATTACTGTAATAAGAATCAAACCAGAAATATGAATGGAGAATGAGTTTTTAAAGTGGATCAAGGCTAGTCTCTCATCGTGGTGACAGAGAGTTGATGAAGATGAGGAATTTGAAGACCGAAATGATAAAGAAGAAACAGGCTGAAAGTAGAATACAAACAATAAGAAGAAGAAATAGAGTGAAGAGCCCATTGCTTTAATTTGTTTCTGGAAATTCATTAATATGAGCTTTTACAAGTGAAGTAAGATGATCAAATCTACATAAATAAATGGGTATTTATAAACCAGCAGCTTGTGCTTCAAATGAATTCGAACTTGTTAATTTTCAGGGGTCATTTTTGCATTAGTTCGTCGTAATGTCGTGTTTACATGTCATAATCTCATTAAAAATCGTAACTTTAGTGGCATTGAAAATTTTGGCACGATTGGTGCCTTACATTACTACTCTTTTTCAATACTAATTGAATAGAAATCAATAATTTCTCAAAAGTTCGGTTTTAAAATTTTAATATCATTAAAAACAAATGCTATAATTCCTTGTAACTTGAT
>CANYLF011891113.1:0-14282 GCA_948193215.1 Bocquillonia castaneifolia | reverse complement strand
ACAAAAAAATTGCTTGGGCTATACATCTGAAAATCGTATCCTGAATATTTTGAGTCTTCCCTTCGAATGTCCTTCTATTTCTATTTTTTCCAAATCTCCCAGATTATGAAATACCAAAGAAAATTCCATAAATATTTATAATTGCGGAATGGTGCTGCATGAATACAAATCTCGAGGAAGGAGCTAATGGGATTTGGCAATGGCTATTTTTTTAGGCTCAATAAACTTATTTGTGGTCCAAATCATTTAAGATTAATTTTATATTTATTTGTTTAAAGCCCTGTTCATATTCATTGGAAACTTAACTTAGAAAATTATTGATAATTTTTGGGTGATCATTTGTCACTAACATGATAATTTAGTACTTTACATATAGGCTTTGGAAATTGTTCACAAAAATTTTGGGGGCTTACAATGGTCCGCCAATGTGTATAGCAAAGACAATGAACTGTAAATATAAAAGCTAAGACAAATAAGCTAGAATTTGTTAAACGTTGCTAAACATTGCTAAGAAATTGACTAAGATTGATTTGTGATTTGGGGTAATTTGTTGTGTTGATTGTTCAATCCTTCTAGGCTAAGGAACTTGACTAATATAAAGCTGGAGATTTATATCTACATCAGAAACTAAGAGGAAAGTGTGTTTTTGAATTACTCTTCTCTGTTATATGAAGAAATTTACAAAGAGAACAAATGATTATTTTTTTTTGACCAGAAATATTGTTTGGTCAATGAATACACCACACTACTGATATTGCTGTACATTTAACTTATGTTGTTAATTACTTGGCATTCATTTTCATGCTCTTTTTTTTTTTTACTTGACTACAGTTTTTTTTTTTTTTGGATAAATAACTAGAGTTAATTTTCTTTTGTTTTTTTGTTAGGTCTTTATCTTTTGTGTAGGTGGAAAGAGATGAGCAGAGATTTTGATTTGAGCACCTTTTTAAGTAACTTGTTTTTGACAAAGTTTAATGAAAAAAATATTAAATCAATCATGTTCTTTAGCTTTACAAATTCTCAATTTATACATTAACACGTGGTATAATTTATTCATTTATTACGTGAAATATTTAATAAATTTAATTTACATTAATTTTACATGCATGTTTTATGATCATATCAACTAGTATCATTTATGCCCAAAATACTTAATTATTTGGCTTCATTTAGTACTATGGATTCAAGTCCAAAACAATTTAAATGGCAAATATACAATAGTTCATAAAAAAAAAAGTTTGAAATATGTACAAGCTTGTGTCGATAATGTGGGTTTACCGTTCACGGGTCCTTGACAAAGCTTAT
Organism: Bocquillonia castaneifolia; assembly: GCA_948193215.1. Lineage (NCBI taxonomy): Eukaryota > Viridiplantae > Streptophyta > Magnoliopsida > Malpighiales > Euphorbiaceae > Bocquillonia > Bocquillonia castaneifolia. Next base: position 12,977 of record CANYLF011891113.1, on the reverse strand, counting down.
GAAGCTTGAGTCAATATGAGAAAATCTACTTTATTTGGTGTTAGAGGTAACTGGAAAAGAAATAGCGCTGCAACCCCTTCACGTCGGAAGCCTGCATGCAATGCTTCCACTACTATCGCATCTTTTAACAAAGTCAATTGCTATAATATGTCCTTGAAACTTAGCTGGAAGCTACCACCGAATAAGCTAGTATAGTACATACACTCAATTTTCAAGTAATTAAAATAGAGAGCTAAAATAAAATTTTAAAATGCAACTTTTTTTTTTTTTTAAACAAATATTATTATTGTACATTAAGAAATCGAGAAAAAAATTACGAAGTCTCTGAGAATTATCCTAAATCTAATCATCTATGTTATTTCCTCTCCATTTCTTCTTGCTCATTATCATGTCCTGCAACTCATCAAGTTTTAATGTCAATCTCTTTCTTCCTTCACTAGCAAATTGATAAGGCAGATAACTGATCTACTTTACACGGAAAATAGTAGAACAAATGAAATAATCAGAGAAATATACTTTACGCGGAAAAAGAATAAAACAAATGAAATAAACCTTTTAAGTCGATCAATGTATGTCCCATCCTCCCACTTTGCATCTTTTGGCCAAGTTGCTAATTATCTGTCCTCAAAACTTGCTAGAAACTACCAATTAGGAGTGCCAAAACAAGATTTATGGAATTGATTAGTCTATTGATGATGTTAATACAAGTTTACAAAGTAAACAACAACTGATTATATAGATAGGTTTTAGATAAGATAACATATTTAAAATAATACAAATTGAAATGTTAAACTATGAAAAGTTACATATACAACAATCTTATCCTAACACCCCTTTCCTATTGTACAATTAAATTTATCACTCCATTCCTAAATATATGATATTTTAAGAAGTTTTTTTTTTCAAAAAAAATATATATATGACGTTTTTCACATTTAAATGCATTATCAAAAGCTTTTTTTTTCCTACCTTTACCCAATTTATCGGGGTAAAATAATATGATAAAAAGATAATATTATAATCTAATTCTAAAAGTTAGGTTATTTATTAGATTCCTTAATTCTTGTGTGTAAACTTTATCGGATCTTTTAGCAGGTAGGATTGCTTAACAAAGCCTAAGATAAGTGCTAATATCTGGTTTGTATTATATTGTGAGGATGGGATTAGTAATCCCTCCAGATGCATGTCAGAAGCATGCAATACTTCCACTGCTATTGCATCTTTTGACAAAGTTGCTATAATATGTCCTTGAAACTTAGCTGGATGCAGCTTATAGTGTTGTACATACACTCAATTTTCATGTAATTAAAATAGAGAGGTAAAATAAATTTTAAGATACAATTTTAAAAAAATATATTATTATTTTGGTCGACATATAATATTTTCCGACTTTTAGAAATGGAGAAAAGAATTAGGAAGTCTATTAGAACTACAAATCTAATCATCTATATGTTATTTCCTCTCCATTTCTTCTTGCTCATTATCATGTCATGCAACTCATCAAGTTTTATTGCCAATCTCTCTTTGTTTCTTAATTCACTAGCAAATTAATCAGGCAGATAAGTGATCTACTTTACGCGGAAAATAATAAAACAAGTGAAATAATTAAATTAATATCAAAGAAATATACTTTATGCGAAAAAAGAATAAAACAATTTGGTGTACAATTGAAGGAGAGGCAAGTTTTCTGGAAAAAGCAGATGGCGAGTTGAAATACGTCTTTCTTTTTATGGTAAGAGAATTGGCAAAGAAGTAATAATGCAGCTCTTTTAAGTCAGTCAATGTACTTCCCACCCTCCCGCTTTACTAATTATCTAACATTGACCGTTGCTGGAAATTAACAACCAACCGGATTAGGAGTGCCAAAACAAGGTTTGTGGAATTGATTAACAACTGATTATATAGATAGGTTTTAGCTAAGATAACATATTTAAAATAATACAAATTGAAAGTTAAAGTATGAAAAGGAAATTACCATATTGACAAACATGATAAGTGTTGTGACCTATACAATGATTCATGATTCTCATTCATTTCAAGTTTTCAACTCATTTTGATGACAAATATACAAAGCTTTAAGCCAATATGATATTGTATCGACTTAATTTAAGCTAATTTCTAAGCAGAGTCAACCACTTATAACAACACAATACGATAAGTGTTGCCTATAGTGTTATCCTAGGTCTTTTGGACCCAAACTAATCCATTACAAGAGAGCCGGTATCTAGATGTGGCCAATTTGAGCCCTCATCCTTTCCCAACAAAAGCAAGACTAGAACTTGAGACCACTTTCTGAAATTAAAAGAACTTTATCATTTGTACCAACATTATCATATCCAAAAATTTCATTTAATCCAATTAAATTTAAATAAAATTTTCATTTTTTTTCTTTTATAATTTTTTCTTTATTTCCCATATCAATGCCAAAGAACGGGCTTAAGGTCAATATGTCCCCTGAATTTGCATCCAATATCCAATTTCTTCAGATTTTTAAATTTTGGTCAATTTACCCACTAACTTGTCAACAATGACCAATTTCACCCAATTTCTTCCTTTAATAACATGAATGTTATAAATTACACCCAAATTTGAAGTTAATCAAGTAATTAATGTTAATATAATAAAAAAACATAATTTTTAAGAGTAAAAATTAAAATTAAAATTAAAATTACCACTAAAATTTTATTTTTTTCTTATCTATTGTCTATTTCAATTTCAATAAATTCATTTTTTGTCAAAAAATTAATTTGTTATTATTTTTTATAATAATAAATTTATATAAACTTTATTCTATATTTATTTTCTATTTAGAGCATTATTTTAAATATAAAAATTGAATTTGATAGACATCTACTGGGAAAAAATCGGTGAAATTGGTCATTTTTAACAAGTTGGTGGGTAAGTTAATCGAATTTTAAAAATCTGGATAAATTGGACATTGGATACAAGTTCAAGGGTAAATTGACCTTTAAGCCCCAAAGAACGTGTGCATTATTATACTAATAATTATCAAAAAGTTTTTTTTTGATAAGTTAAGAATTTATTAAGGTCACAAGGAGTGGCTAGCTCAAAAGAGCAAAGAACAGGAAGAAGGAGAGAACAACTCCAGCTCCCAAAACAAAATCAAAAATCAAAGACTACATCAATACTCCTATACAAATCCAAACTAGTAAAAGAAAAGTCTTCATGTAAAGTTTTGTAAATAAAAACAGAATCACTCAAGCAAGTTAAAATAGTCTTGTCATAATTAGGCATCACATCCGAGAAGATCCCTGAATGCCTGTTTTTCCACAGTTGCCATGGAATATGCAGCCCTAAAATGTCACATTATTATTATTTTGATGGGAATAAGAACTTTATTAAGATGACCACAAGAAGAGATCAACAAATCAAGAATACAAGAATGAATATGGACATCTAATTACATCATCTCCCGAATCAGAGATGCAAGGGAATTTAATTTTGACTAGATACATCGACAAATAAATCGCCCGATAAAGATCATCGCCTAACTCTGAAGAACCTGAAAAAATAAATCTATTTGTATGCTTCCAAATTTGCCAAGCTATAACCATCCAAAGGTTTTCCAAATTTGGAAGTCTCTTGGAATTACCCTAAATCTAATCATCTATATGTTATTTCCTCTCCATTTCTTCTTACTCATTATCATGTCCCGCAACTCTTTAAGTTTTAGTGCCAATCTCTCTTAGTTCCTTGACTAGCAAATTAATAAGGCAGATGACTGATCTACTTTACGCGGAAAAAAATTTAAACAATTTTGTGTACAATTGAAGCAGAGGCAAGTTATTCGGGAAAAAGCTAGCAGAAGGCGAGTTGAAGTAGGTCTTTCTTTTTATGGTATGAGAGGTAATTGGCAAAGAAGTAATAATGCAGTCCTTTTAAGTCAGGCAATGTACGTCCTACCCTCCCACTTTGCATCTTTTGGTGAAGAAGTTGCTAATTATCTGTCATGGAAACTTGCTGGAAATTACCAACTAGATTAGGAGTGCCAAAACAAAGTTTGCATGTGGTACTGATTAGTTTATTGAGGTTAATGCATGTTTACACAGTACATATTATTACGGCAGAATTGATAATAAGGAATCACACTTTATTATGAGCTGATGATACATATTTATACTACGATTGCCCTAGATTACAGATTACGTATATGACATACAACTAGTAACAGATAACTTACAAGTATTGCAATCCAAGTAAAACACTAAGTAGAACAACTATGGAACTCTTAATAGATTAACCTTATCACCCTCCCACAAGTTGAGCATCGTAAGGAATGATGGTCAACTTGGACCGTAAATTAGTATATTGATCTCTTAACAATGCTTTTGTCATGATGTCCACGAGTTGATCCTTTGTTGAGATATGCCGAACCTCCAATTGGTCTTTGGAAACAAGATCCCTGACAAAATGATAATCGATCTCAAGATGTTTTGAGTGAGAGTGAAAAATGGGGGTCGTTGTAAGGTAGGTTGCACCAATGTTGTCACACCACAAAACAGGTTTGCAAGTAGTGGATTGTCCAAGCTCACGCAATAAGGAAAGCACCCATTGTAACTCAAGAACAGTATGTGCCAAGGCTCTATATTCAGCTTCAGCGGATGATTTAGCTACCGTTCGTTGCTTTTTAGTTCCCCAAGACACTAAATTAGACCCAATAAAAATGCAAAAACCAGAAGTAGACTTACGATCATCCAAGGAACTAGCCCAATCAGAGTCACTATAGCAATGAATCATTGAAGAAGAAGAGCGAGTAATCTGAATTCCATGATTAAGAGTGTTGCGAAGGTACCTTAAGATACGCTTTACCGCTGCCCAATGTTAGTTGGACGGGGAATGCATAAATTGAGATACCTTATTGATTATGAGATGTTTGGTCTTGTCAAAGAGAGATACTGAAGGCCCCCAACAATGTTTCGGAAGAGAGTAGCATCATGAAAAGGATCCGAAGTATTGCTGAAAAGTTTTTCCTTAGGACATGCCGGTGTAGAAACTGAATTTGCTGTGTCCATGTTTGTTCCCAAGAGAAGATCGCGGATGTACCTAGTTTGGTGTAGATGAATGCCATTAGAGAGACGAGCAACTTTGACACCAAGAAAGTAATGCAAAAAACCAAGATTCTTGAGCTTGAACGTAGTACGAAGGTAGTCGATCAGCTGTTGAACATGATGAGAATTACTGCCAGTAATTATGATGTCGTCGACATAAATGAGACAATAAACTTGGAAGGTAGGAGAACGAAAATAGTAAAGAGAGCTGTCTGTCTTTGAAGCAACAAAACCAAGACATATAAGAGCTTGGGAGAGGCATAAGTACCACTGGCGCGGTGCTCGATGGAGGCCATATAGAGAGCGTCGAAGCAAGCATACATGAGCTGGTTTAGTGGAATCAACATAGCCCGGAGGCTGCTGCATATAAACATTTTCCTGTAAGGAACCATTAAGAAAAGCGTTATAAATATCAAGTTGCCGCAACTCCCAATTATGAGTAACGGCATGAGACAAAACAATTCTAATTGTGGCAGGTTTAACAACGGGAGAATATGTCTCCAAAAAATCAACTCCTGGGCGTTGATGATAGCCCTTAGCAACCAAACGTGCTTTATAGTGTTCAATAGTTCCATCCACATTATGTTTGATGTGAAACACCCACTTGCATCCGATGATATTCTGATTAGGGTCTGGTGGTACTAAAAGCCATGTTTGATTGTTGTGAAGTGCTTGCATTTCAGCATCCATTACTGCTCGCCAGTTAGAGGAAGTGGTGGCCTATTTGTATGTCAATGGTTCAATGTCATCATAGGATCGTGCAATGAAGAGTCTCGGTTTTAGACTTCCTGTTTGAGACCTGGTCATAACCCGATTAGGTGCTGATGTAGAGGACTGTCCATAGCGAGTAAGATCAACGACTAAAGGGAGACCCGGTGATGGCGGGGTTGTTTGCACATCAACAGGTCCAACATCAGTTGCTAGCCAAGAGGTAGATGTAGTGGGAGAAGCAGGTTGGGACTCGGATGGTCTTGGTGACGTGGATGGGGGAAGTAAATATGGATTAATAGATATTGGAGTTGGATCAGATACTGGTGCCTAGTCATCAGACTTTCCATAGTCAGTAAATGGAAAAACCTGTTCATCAAAGACAACTTGGCGTGCATAAAAAAATTTTTATGAAAGAAAATCTAGACAGATGAAACCTTTATAAAGTTTGCTATAACCAAGAAAAACATAATGCCTGGACTTGTCAAAGAATTTATTTGCACCGTATGGCTTTAGCCATGGATAACATAAACAACCAAAAATTTTTAATTCATGATAATTGGGGCGAGAATGAAATAATTTCTGAAACGGAGAGGCACCATTAAAACTGATGTAGGCAAACGATTTATAACATAAAGTGTATATCAAATGCATAAGTCCAGTATTTTTGAAGCACAGAATTATGCAATAAAGCAAGACATGTTTCAACAATATGGCGATGTTTGCATTCTGCATTACCATTCTATTCTGGTGTTTTAGGACATGCACTTCTATGAGTAATTCCATTTTCAACAAAATAAGAAGTTAGGGCCTAAAATTCACCAAAAAACTTATCTGCTATAATGATCTAAAAATAACACCATGAAGTTGAATTAGACAAAGAAAAAGGTAATTTGTGACTCTTAACAGAACTACAAGAATCACATAAATGAGACACATGACTTGGAAAAACTGAAATTTTTGTTTGATGCAAAATATTTTGCACTGTACGATTAGATGCATGTGCAAAACGTCTTTGCCATGTAGAAATCACAATAGAAAAGGCAAGCTTTGGACTATTGATCATGCAATTGGGACGTAGAAAAATTGAATAAAAACTATTGTCATTCGGGTCTCTGAGCAGCAAATCCTTTGTGTGAATATCTTTAATTTTAAAATAAGAGGGAAAAAATTCAACAGAAACATTATTCATGTTAGCGAAAGAAGAAACAAAGAGCAAATTATGTTGAATGTTTGGCACGCATAAAATATTATCCAGAAAAAAAGAAGAATTATTAGAAACACAAGAAGACGAGCCAGAATGAGTGATTGGGAGAATATTACCATGTACCAACTTGTACTCCATCATTGCACTGATAAACAGAATTATCTAAAATGTTATCAATGTCTGGTGTAAAGTGATGCGTAGCACCAGTATCCATGATCCAAGGCTGTTGTTGGGCTGAGTTTTGGTGGAAGGCAGTGTAGTTAGTGATGGGTTTAGAGGGTTGTGACTGAGATGAATGATTTAATTTTGGAGAGAAGCAATTTTTGAACCAGCAAACTGAGAGTTGTATACCTGTTGGGACTATTGATTTTGACGATAAGTGAACTGACCATGACCACCACGTCCTCTGTAGCCACGACCTTGACCTCGATAGGAAGAACCACCACGTGAAGCAAACTGGACTAATGAGGATTGCTGATTTATTGGTGTAGTATAAAACGCTGAGGGCTGAAACGATGTCTTTCCCTTAGAATCAGCAAGCAAACTTTTCTCTTCACTCAATAATAACACATACAGATCGTCAAACGCCACAGCATCAAGACGATTCTTAAGAGACCTGATGAAAGGTCTGTACTCCGAGGGTAAACCGTTCGTAACAACTTGAACTAAGTCCTCATCTAGCAACTAATTGCCAAGCGCCGCTAGTTGATCAAACAAAGCCTTTGCGCGCTGTGTATGTTGATACGCACTGTTCAGAGATCGAATTAACGATCCACCCTAGCACCATTTGATCACGACGGAACCATAACGTATATTCAGGATTTGGAGCATTATTAACTTGTATGGCAGGTATGACACGATCATCCTCAATATGTGTGGCAACACCATAGCTATTAATAAGAGGACGGATTTGAGCCTGCCACAACAAGTAATTGGAAGAGTTAAGTTTAATGGAAAGGGTGTTGGATATGCTAGGAAAGGAGGACGAAATAGAACCCATAAAGGAGGTAGATAATGATAATTCTGTCATGGTAAAAAAAGAGGGCTGTTAAGCGCAAAGCTCTGATACCATAATACGACAGAATTGATAATAATGAATCACACTTTATTATGAGCTGATGATAGATATTTATACTATGATTGCCCTAGATTACAGATTGCGCATATGACATACAACTAGTTACAGATAACTTACAAGTACTGCAATCCAAGTAAAACACTAAGTAGAACAACTATGGGACTCTTAATAGATTAACCTTATCACACATATATCTTTATACAGTACATAAACGAGTGATTATATACAGAGGTTTTAGCTATGATAACATATTTAAAATAACAAGAAAGCATCACACAAATCCACTATTTTGTGACACCAAATCATATAAGGTTATTTTATATTTTTGAGTCAATTAAATCTCATAATTTATGATTTAAGACCAAATAAGTCTAAAATATTATTTATATTCTTTAATTCTTTTTTAGAAAATTCATTTTATTGAATTTTCAATTGATTTTTTATAAGCGAGTTACAATGGCATAAATTAAATTTTATAAAAAATTTTAAAATGACCACTTGTAGAAATTTAAACAAACAAGTTTCTGTCGCTATATTTTTATTTTCTTGTAGTGGGGATTTAATTTCTGTTTTTAATTAATCCTGATGTGTTTATTTGGAAGACCAAAAAAGGAAGGGACATTCCTCTAAATTTAGAATTCGTATGAAAGTATAAAAGCATGCTACTAGTGGCGGACCATTGTAATGACCAGAGGGGCTATGGCCCCAAAATGTTTATGAATAATTTTTAAAGCCTACATGTAAAGCAGTGATCACTGTAGTAGTGATAAATAGTCACCCTAAAATTATCAATAATTTTCGAAGTTAAGGTTCTAGTGAATAAAAACAGTTATAAGGCTCTAAATCAGTAATTATATATGTGTTGAGCCTTCAAACAAACAAAATTGATCTTAAACTATTTGAACCACAAATAAGTTAATTGAGCTCAAAAAATAGAGTTGACAACTTAAAAGACCTAGTTAGGTTAAAATTTTTTAGCATTTACTTAATTTGCTTTCACAATTCTAGTATACAAAAATAGATGAATCCATTCTTTTGCACAGCTCCACTTTTTTTTTATTCTAATAGTACATTTATTATTACTACACCACATTCATAATTTATTCTTATTGTTTTTAATCACTAGTAATTATCTCTCCATCAGGTAATGAATTTTTTAGCAATATTTTTATTTTATCAAAACAAATACTTTTATTAATTGATTTAATTTTATTTCTTTTACTCAATTTTACTTTTTAAATTAAACAAATAATTAAAATCTAATTGAATCGAAAAGCTTCTTGTGAGCGTTCATTTTCAGCGATAAAAAAAATGTGAAAACAAGCTTCCTGATAAAATGGGAAGTTCTCATTGAAAAAGACATAGTGGAAACAAGGCTTCGCAATAACTTGGTTATTCTTATTGAAAAAACATACTGTAAATTTTTAGTATGGAGTTTATACAGTGGTGGAGTCAAAAATATTTAACAGTGGGAATGTATAGGGGAGGTGGGTGTGGTCGATCAGTGGTGGTTGACATAGTGACATACTAGAAAATTTACTCAAATGAGATAAAAAAATGCTAAAATATTAATTAAGTTGGCAAAAAAAAAACGAAAGAAAATATAACTAAATTAAGAAAAAATTTACTCCTATTTAAAAAAATACAATAATTTTAAGATTTTTAAATAAAATGATATATTACATTTTCAAAGACTAGGAAAGATTTTTTTTTTTTTGATAATTTGATCCATATACTTATCTTTTAACAAATTTTAGTGGAGTTAAATTTATATTGTGGTATAAATTTTTTTTTAGGACTATAATAAAAAGAAAGAAATTTTCAACACGAAAAAATGAGAGACGAAAAATTCAGGAAAAGGTTGTATGTATCGATATGAGAATTAAAAGATAGAAGGGTTGGAGTTTTATTATTATTTATTATTTTGACTAATCTTCATAAATTAATAGATGAAATAATAAAAATAATTAAAGACTTTTTAGAATTATTTTTTTGAAGGTTCTTAGAATTAATATTTGAAACAATTAAAATGACTAATTAATGGTATTTGATAAAATTATTAGTTCGTAAGATAAGTCTGGCTACTGCCTAATTATCACTTATCAAGCAAGCATATAGCCAAATGAAAAGTTATGGGCTAACAACTAGGATTTTGGTTTATTCGGGCTTTAATAGAACCAAACTTAAGAAAGACTGAAATGCATTTAGTATGTATGGTCCTAATATAAACATTATTATATTCTCAAAAGTCTCTAAAAAGACACACTACACAAATCGAGAATTTGAGAGAGTAACAAAAAAGAAGAAAAGGAAATGAAAGAAGCGAAGGCAGCAGAAAGAAGTCAAGAGAGATCAGAAGGGACAACAAAGGGGCCCTTGTGCCTCCACCCCTAAGTCTATACTTGATGATTGGTTGTCTTGTAAAAAAAGTCGATGTGATTTTTAAATAATATATATATATATATATATATATATATATATTGGTGTTACAGATAATTTTATTTTATATTTATTGTTATAAATATTATATTATGATTTAGAAAATTTTATTTATACTAAGATCTAGATCTGTCATTGCATGTTGATGCTACGCTAGTTTTATGCTACCCTAGTTTGATACATTTTTCATTTTTGTAAATTTTTTTTCCCATAGCGAAAAAAAATCCTGATGTACACAGGAGCACGACAAATGACTGCTTGTAGAAATTTAAACAAATTAACAAATTTCAGAACAAAAATGTCTAAAATAAATTAACATAAAAAGGAATGAGTAGTAATTAATAAACGTAATTAACATGAAAATAAGAGTAGGAATAAATTTAAATCAGCTAGGCGTTCATAATTAGTAAGAGCAATCCAAACATATTGAATATCAGCACACAGTTTCTGCCTTTATTCTTCTTTCCTGCCATGATATTACTTCCATTTCATAGTATTTCACTCCTCCTTCTCCTCCTCCTCTTTAAGCCTATTACTTTGAACAAATCATTATTTTTCGTTTGAAAGATTAATTTGGGTTTATAACATGAAACTTGAGGCTCCGCAGCTAATCATTCAATTTGTTTACTTGTTATATAGTGGGAGATAATGGAGCAACTACTTGTCTATAACTAAACTCAGTTCCCTCCCAAGTCCCAACAGAGTTTAAACAAACAATCATTATTTTTTGTAGCAAAATATATTTTCCAAAAAAAAAACAAACATTTTGAACAAATTTTCCCTATATCTTGTTTTGTAATACCCACAATTTCCATAATTATTAATTTCTAATTCGGGAATTAATTAAATTGATTTTATTCTTTAAAATTCAAATTGGAAGTTTCGGATGTCCAATTGATCTAAAATTTTAGTTGAAAGTGTTATACTCCCAAGCTTATGGTAAAAATTTGGGATAAAATCGAGTTAATGATAAAATTTAATTAACAAAAAGGACTTAACTGAAAACATAGAAAGTGTGGATATAGGTGAGGTGTTGTCTCTTGGGCCATTTTGCAAAAGAAACTTAAAAATTAATTACATAAACAGTGCACAAACTCTCTCAAAAATTACACTGTAGGTACCCCATACATTTCCGATCACCGTTGCCGTTCTAGATCACCATTTCCGATAAGCAAGGTACCAAATTAAAGCTTGTAATGTCCTCATTCTTTTGGTACCAATATCCCTAATTTTGGTGGACTATGGACAGTGTTAGAAGCTTCGAAAGCTTCAAGAATTTTGGCCCCCATTGTGCAGTGATTTTCGGTCACCGTCGGTCCCAATTGACACCAGAAATCGACTCATCGGCCTGAGGAGGAGTTGAACGACCTAAAGCGCGACGGGTACAAATGTTTCATCATAGTCAATGCATTCCTCTTGGTTATACCCTTTGGCAACCAATCTAGCTTTGTTCTTAGTGACTTGACCTTGCTCATCCAACTTGTTCCTAAAAACCCATTTAGTGCCAATAATTGGATGATCCTTAGGCCTAGGAACTAAGTCCCAAACCTTATTTCTTTCAAATTAATTGAGTGTCTCTTGCATAGCAAGTACCCAACTCTCCTCATGGAGTGCCTCATCAACATTTTTAGGCTCAATTTGAGAAAGAAATGCAAGATTAGAATCTAAGAGTTTAAGTTGGTTTTGAATGCTTACACCCTTAGATGTTTCACCGATAATGAAATCCTTTGGATGATCTTTAGGAAATTTCCATGCCTTTGGAAGGTCTCCATGCACTTGTTGGTGATCCACATGTGCTTGATCATCTCTTGATTCTTCTAATGCATGTTGTTCTTGTGGTTGATCATCCTTGTCAAGCTCCTTTTTATCTTTAGGTTCATCTCCTCCAATGTTGAGCTTTTCAAGGTCTCCTAAAACATCATCATAAGAAACACTACCTCTCACAAGATCAAGTTTACTAGTTTCATCAAAGGTAACATGCATAGACTCTTCAACAAATAGAGTTCTTTTGTTAAAGACTCTATAAGCTTTGCTTGAATTGGAATAACCTAAAAAGACTCCCTCATCTGTTTTGGATGTAAATTTCCCAAAATAATCCTTGGTATTAAGAATGTAACACTTACAACCAAATACTCTAAAATATGAAATGTTGGGTGTTTTACCATGCCATAACTCATAAGGTGTTTTATTTAAAATATGTCTTTTAGAAACACGATTCAAAATGTAACATGATGTATTGATAGCCTCCGCCTAAAAATAAGTTGGTAAACTATATTCGTTGAGCATTGTTCTAGCCATCTCAATCGATGTACGATTTTTTCTTTCAACAACACTATTTTGTTAAGGAGTTCTTGGACATGAAAAATTATGAGAAATACCTATTTTTGAACAAAAACTTTCAAAAGCTTCATTTTCAAATTCTTTTCCATGATCACTCCTTAAGGAAGTTATGAAATATCATTTTTCATTTTGAATA
>CANYLF011890614.1:0-11681 GCA_948193215.1 Bocquillonia castaneifolia | reverse complement strand
ATGGGAGACGAGAAATTTCTTACTTGTAGCATCTTCAATCATGTATTTCATCTCCAACTTGTCCCATAATTCCTTCGCTGTGGTAATACTATGGTAACATCAAATAATCAGTCACCCATGGCATTAAGAATGTGCCCTCTACATATCTCATCATCATTCTCCCATCTATGCCTTCTCCTTGTTTCTTGAAGTGTTTCATTTTCACTCTCCATTGGTTTGGGTTGTGTTAAAACATATGAAGCTTGAAGAGTGACTAATAAAAAGTGTACCCTCTTTTGCCATCTTATGAAATTTCCTCCATCAACCCTTTCAAGTTTGACAAAATTAGAAATAAAATCCTTCAAAGTTCCAGCCATCTTCATTAAATGAAAGAAGAAATTTTGCCTAAAGATTGTAAAAATATTAAAAAGGAAGAACAAGAACAATGAAGAACAAACAAATCTTGCTTCTAATAGTGTGTCACAGCCACTTTCCTTTAGGCAAAATTTGCCCTCTATGTTGTGCAAAGAGGATCCGCAAATTCCCTTTAGGATAAGAAGAATCCTTTTCTACTTGCACTTGCACTTGTGAAAGTAGAGAGAATAATATAATTTGATCTTTAGTGAGTTGTTAAGAAAATAATGATAATGTTTTTTCTGCAGTAAAAACAATTATTTAAGATCAATATATTGTAGGGAGATTGATAACTAACTAACCAATGAAGAGACAAAAGTTAAAAGTTGCAATGGTTTGAAAGATTGTATTTTTTAATGAACCAGTGTTTGAAAAACTGCACAAATAACTTCTATTTTTTAATTCTATTTTATTTTCTTGAAAATATACAACAATAAGTTCTAGGAAAAGAAAATTTATGTGAAATACCTAAATCATTACAAAAATCTTTAAAACTCTCATTTTCAAATTCTCTACCATGATCACTTCTAATGGTAGATATGCAAACACCTTTGTCATTTTGAACACATTTTGCAAGACTTTTGGAAGCATTTACATCATCCTTATGAGCTAAGAAACATACCCAAGTGAATTTAGAATAGTCATCAACAATGACAAATGCATAGTACATGCCACTAAGACTAGCATTCCTAGTAGGACCAAACAAATCAAGATGCAATAGTTGTAAATGTCTACTAGTACTAATCTTGTTCTTAAGTGTAAAAGAGGATTTTGTTTGCTTCCCCATTTGACAAGGTCGACAAACTCTATCCTTGGAGAATTTGATCTTTAGAAGACCAATAACTATATCATCCTTGCTAGCATGTCCTAGTCTCCTATGCCATAGCCAAGAGTCATTGTTCGTAGAAACAAGACGCTTGACATCTTGGTTAGCTAGGTTCTCCAAGTTAATTATGCAGACATTGTTAACTCTTTCTCCCTTGAAAATGATGTTCTTATCCATCATTTTGGATACAACACTAGTCTTAGGGTCAAAAACAAACTTTATAGCCATTGTCACATAATTGACTCACACTCAAGAGGTTGTGTTTCAAACCACTCACAAGCAACACATCATGCAAGTAGAATTAGAACAACCTACCTTTCCAATGCCAACAACCTTTCCTTTAACATTGTCTCCAAAAATCAATGCACCTCCATCTTTCTTTTCCAAGCTTAGAAAGAGGTTGGGGTCACCCGTTATGTGTCTTAAGCATCCACTATCCATGTACCACTTGTTGTTTGGCCTTGTGGACTTCAAACACACCTACAAACACAAAGACTTCCAAGTCTTAAGTACCTAAAGATACTTGGGTCCTTGGGGGTTAGTTTTGAGTTGGTCCATTGGAATCAACATCAAATGGACTTTCCTCATATGGCAGTGAATATCAGTGTGGCAATGTTTCATATAATAGAAGCACTGAGCTCTTACAAATCTATTGTATTGAGAATTTGGCTTGTGTGAGCCATGAGAGTATGCCATAGACTTAAAGTTAACCTTAGTCTTTGACATAAAAGAGTGAGCCTTGGGCTTTGGCATAGCCTTAGCCTTTGGTTTACTCTTCTCAAGCTTTCTTGGCTCATTATGATGAGCATGTTTAAGCTTTCCATTGGTTGATACCTTAGAAGTCTTTAGTTCAACCATAGGAGCATCGAATGATGAGGTTTGGACATTGGAGGATTTCACAAACACCATGGGTTTGGTTGATGAGATAGATGCTTTCTCATAACCAAGTCCATACTTTATGGAAGTGGATCTTTGAGACATTAAAAGATTGTCCAAATCTCCCTTTCCTTTATGAAACTTGGAGATGGTGCTATTGACATTATCAAGCTCCTTCTTCAATGAGTCCCCATTGAAGAGAGAGCTATCAAATTATGCAAAGTCTTCTTAAGATCATCATTTTGATGATTTAAGAGTATTCATTACCATCTTAAGCTTCCCTATTTCCTTTCCATGATTAGTGAATTTTTCTTTGTAAACCTTCATTTTTGCAAAAAATAAATTGGACTTATCATTCAAAACTTCAATCATTCTAAGCTTATCATCATCATCATCATCTATATCACTATGGTGAGAAGATTGGTAAATTACCTCATGTGAAGAGTCATCAAAGGCCGTGAGACAAAGGTTGGCTCTTTCACTTTGCTTGCTTGAGTCGGAGTTGGTTTCCACTCCATCATTAAGCACTATAGCCTAGCCCTTGTGCCTTTCCTTTTGCTCCCTTTGATCCTTTGGCTTCTTTAAGGAAGAACCCTCCCTCTTTAGCTTGTAGCATTCCCTATTCACATGCCCACATTTCCCACATTTATAACAAGTGAGCTTGTTTTTCTTCTTGAGAAACCTTTTGAAGTTGGCATTGCCACCTTTCTTCACAAGGTGGTCAACTTACTTCATTAGAAGACCATACTCCATAGTCAACTTCTCCACATCACTCTCTTCTTGTTGACTTTCACTTTCACACTAGTCTCAACTTGATGTCGGTGATGCTTTGTGATGAGAAGGCTTCTCTTCTTATTGTGCATTAAAGGCAATTGACTTTCTCTTGTCTTCCTTCTCATCTTTATCATTCTCAATCTCATAGGTTAGAAGCTTCTCTATGAGTTCATCATGAGCCAATGTTGAAAGTTCATTAGCTTCTTTGATTAATGTCACCTTTGATTCCTAAAGCTTCTTAGGTAAGCTCAAAGAATCTTGTGTTTGATGTCGGTCTTAGAATAAATCTTCCAAGCTTCTTGAGGTTAATGATGATGTCCATAATCCTATTGGTCATCTCCGTCACTCTCTTATTAGGTTGCACTTGAATGTCTCATACTCATAAATGAGCATTTGACATTTTTGTTGTCTAACTTGAGTTGTGCCTTCATGATAGTTTTGTAGAGTCTCCTACATATCCTTAGCACTATCACACTTTTGGACTCTACAACATTCCTCCCTCATGAGAGAGCTAAGAAGAATGGAGACGGCCTTGCAATTCTTTCCATTTGCTTTTTTTTGCTCCTTGGTCTAATCTTTTCTTGCAACAAGAACCTTCTTGTCACCTTCCTTCTTTATAGGAGCAGTCCAATCTTCAAGAACAACCTCCCATAAATTAATGGATTCACTATCCAAGTAGAATTCCATCTTTTGCTTCCATAATGGATAGTTGGTGTAATCAAAGAATGGTCTCAATCCATTAATGCTTCCTTCTTGTGCCATTTGATTTAACTTGACCACTTAAGGATATAAACTTCAAGCTCCAAGTTCTGATACCAATTGAAATCCCTTGACACCAAGAGTTTGGGGTGAATTGGTTGGTAATTAAAAATTAAACTTTGATGAAAGAATAAAACTTGAAAGATTGGAACAACCACAACACTAAAAATTATAATGGTTCGGGATTCAATTCAATCCCTACATCCACTCCCCAATACGCAATTGGGTGTTTCACTAACAATCAATATGAAAATAAGAGTTTTCTGGCTCACTCTAAACCTTACAAGTGGTTTTATCAAAGGCTAACTCACTTAAACCTACCTAAGTGTTTCTCTCACTAAAAACCCTTGAACGCAAGTGTTTTAATGTTAGGATAACACTTAAATCTTTCGCATAAATGATTCCTAATCCTCACTCAACGTGAGCTAGCTTTACAAGAAAATCAAACGAGTAATTAATGCTCTTACAATCAACAATAATGAGTAATAAATGAAAATTAGGGTTTCTAACTCAATTAAAGTAATTCACAACAAATTAACGATCAGAAAGTTGCTGATTAGCTCTTAAATGAGTTAGACTTGTGCTTTTATACCCCAAATGTTTTCTTAACTGTTGCAGCTTCATTTAATGCAAAAATAGTCGTTCTACCAACTTTTTAAGCTTTTAAAACCATGCATTAATTGTTGTTGACTCAACTGCAACGATCGTTACGAATCACAACGATCATTGAAAATGGGGTGCAATGATTGTTGTTGTTTTCAACGGCTTGTTGTGCTTGGAAGGTTGCTTGGCTCGTATGAATACCCACGAGCTCGTTGTGAAGGAGCACAATGGCTCATTGTGGTGGCTCGTTGCATGTGGTCTTGGCTCGTGCATCTTCCTGTTCCTTTTGCAAACAATGAATTGAAGTGCAACGATCTGTTGTAGCCAAGTACAACAATCGTTGTAACCACAACAGTCATTACAGGCACAAAGGTCGTTGTAGGCAAGCACAACGGTCTTTGCAGGTTAGAAAAATGCTAATGTTGCAGAAATCAAACGTAAACAAATCAAATGTTAAATATATTGACTTAGGATAATAATCAACATCAAAACATAAGTTAAATACCCAGTTAGGCCAACACATGTAATTTTCATAGTTACTATTTGCAAGACGTAATTTTTAAACAAAATTTATAATTATAATTTGAAAGGTTGGAAATATTTACTTCTACTGTGCAATCCAACCAATGATTTTCATTATCATAATGCGAGAACAAAATAGTTCACATAATATCAAATTATAATCATCGTAAATACACACATGTAAGGAATGAACATAGCGTACGAGGATGAGACGAAAAAAAAATCTAAACCAAGCCGTTAAAAAAAAGCCTAATAGCTAAATATAGTCCGGAATTTGACCAATTTTTTAAATACAGCACCTACTCTAAATTGTGTTAATTAGGACCTCATACTTTACGTTCAGTGTCAAATATAGCCAAACGTGTGTTTCATATGACATAATATGGTTAAGTGTCTCCTTTAAAAAAAAAACATGGTTAAATGTCATTCTTTCTCGTATTTGGCAAGACATGTCAGATTGATTTGAAATCAAATATATTCTGAATTTTCATATTATTTATAAATATATCCTAAACCTCTCGTTTAGCTACAAATCAAACCAATTTTATCTCACGTCAGACATGTCTTGCACATTAAGAGAGAAAATAAAAGATAAGGATGACAAGCAAGTTAAATGAAATACGCGTTTGGCTATATTTTATACTAAGCACAAAATATAAGGTACCAATTGGCACGATTTAAAGTTAAACTATTAGGCCTTAAAAATATATATATTGAAACTAAACTAGAAAAATAAATTAACCAAACTAGTAATTTAGGTTTTGGTTTTATTTTTTTTAAAAAAAGTTTCAAATAATCATTTTGATTACATTTTTTTAATTTGTAAAACTATATTTAATGAACTCAAATCGAAAGGAATAGTTTAAGGTGATTTTATTGTTTTGAGACACTAATTTTATTTTGTTTCGAGAAACATGTATATAATTTTTATTTATGAATAGTCTCACACTCGAACCAATTAATTTGTATCCATTATAAATTTTATCGTTTTCTTATAAAAAAAACTTTATTTTATTGATTTAACTGAAAAATATTTAGATAACTGAATTTTTTTAATTAATCGAGACCCTTAAGGACGGACTTTATTGGTCGATGATTTTTCAAGTCGAATCTTACCGATTAAACTTTTTCTTTCTATTTACCATTTTTCAGGGTATTGATTCTTTGACGGGCGGGTAGGGCTATAAATAAACAGAGGTGTTCTCCATAGTGGTTTGAACTTCATCATGAATTAAATGAGTCGAGTTCAAGTTTAAATTTTTATTCATTTAGTTAAACGAGCCGAGCTTGAATATTGAGATGCTCGATACGTTTATGTTTGTGAATAAATCGATTAGAATTATGAGCTTATTCATTTAAAAGCTCATAAATAAGCTCGTTAAATGTTCATTTATCATATGTATTTACACTTACAAAGGAATTATTAAAATTAAATTAATACTCCTTACATTTCTAAATATATAACGTTTTAGGAAGTTATTTTAATTCCAAAATATGCGACATTTTCACATTCCAGTGCACTATTAAATGCTTTTTTTCAACTTTACCTTTACTTTTAAAACTAGAATTCAATATAATAAGTAATATGATAAAGGAATACTATAGACATCTAATGCTAAAAGTTAAGAGTAATTATTAGTTTTCTTAATACTTGTGCATAAATCTTAAACGTCAAATATATAGGAACGGAGGGGTGATATTTATAATTTATAAATCTATTTAACTAAAAATAAATTTATCAATAAATATATAAATTATAAATATTTTTTAATAATTTAAAATAATCATTATTATATATAATTATAAAATTCATATCTAAATTTTAATTTATGTACATTATACCTTAAATATTATTTTAAGAACAGTTTTATAATAAAAGTATTTTAAATTAATATTTATAAAATAAAAAAACTCGATAAAAGCTCAATTAGACTCGTGAATACTATGTAAGCACAGTAATGCTCGATTCGAACTCGACTCTTTTAATAATTAAACTTAAAGTTTAAGTTGAACCTGACTTCTTTAGTAAATGAACTCGGTTCACCTTGAGACCGAATACCATAAAACTCAGTTCGGTTGGATTACCGGACTAGGGGTGGGGCAGGGTATGATTAGAACGTTCCTTCTTTAGTAATTGAGATTGAAATTTCCCCCATGCTGATGAGGAGTTTTAGATTGCCCAATATTCAGAACACAATGGTCCGTCAGTTTTAGACATGTTTTGTCAAACAAACAGGTATAACGGCAGTCATAGGCTTACTCTGATTTCTAAGTTCCTATGTGCCAAATTCAGCTATTTGATAGGAATAAATATGATTGGTTGGTTGACATCACATAATAAATCCCAGACTACTTCCCAATATTTGAACTCTAGTTTTGTACCATTTTCTTTCCAACGAATGAATCTGTTGTCTAGCTCAAGGTTTCACAATATTAACATTAAAGTTAATTGTGGCTTGTACAATAATTAAAATCAATCTTATAAATAAAATATCCGTTTAATTAGGTAATCAAAAGTTTAAATTCCATTGATTAACCAAAAGCTTTATCATTCAAAAAAAAAAAAGCTATAACTATTGGTGAAAAGAAATGAGACTATTGACTCTGTTGGAAAATTAACAATATTGAATGTTTAAAGAATTAGGGCTTGGTTATTCCCTCTCCATTCTCCTTAAATACACTCCATTAATTAGTTTTTTTGGGAAAAGTATAAATAAGTATGATATGGTTTCATCACTTTTCACTTAACTACTTTATTTTTTTTTGACAAATAAGTGCTCCGTGATATGTATAATTATTACACTTTAATACCCTATCAACTAATATGAACTAATATCTTTAATTGTTTTATAATATAAAATTAATATAATGTAAAATTTAGTTATATAATATTGTCTCAACTGAGTTTGTATCAAGTTAATCATTAAAAAAGTGTAAACAAATTTTATATTTATTTAAAAATATACTTAATTTATTCTTAATAAATATAAAAATACATGTTATTTTAATTTCCTACAAAAATAAAGTGATTGAATGAATGTTAAATCACTTAAAAAAATAATTTTATCACTTAAAATACACATTATCTTCATGATAGATTATAAAAAATTTATCATATTTGTTGAGATGGTATATTAAAGTGTAATGATTATATATACCATGGGGTACTCATTTGTCAAAAAAAAAATCACAATGTATCTAAGTGAAAAGTGATGAAACCACGGGATACTTATTTGTACTTTAAATTCTCCTAGTTTTTAATTCATAAATTCATATTTATTCCTTCCATAAAAATCCAGATAGAGTGTATTAAATGAGAATGTGGTGAGAATAACCATACCAAGAATTATTGTATGAAAAATTAGTGTGTGAACTTTCTAAAATATTATATGTTTGTGTTTGGATTTTTTTTATTTAAATATTCGAACGTGTAAATTTCATATCAAACTAGTGTATATGGTCTATTAAGTTTTACGGGTAAAGCAAAAAAAATTGATAAAAATAGTCTTTAAACTTTTGTAAAGATTTGTAAATAAGTCAAAACTAGTGTTATGCCTACACGATACGCATCATGTTTAATTTTTTTAATCATTTTGTTACTTTTGTTATCATAATATATGTTTTCTTTTATAAGAAAACTTATTGATAGTACACATGAAATCAATAAAACTTATAATATGTTGTATTTATAAGATCATTGTGCTTGATTTAATATTTTTCTAATAATGTACTATAAAATTATGTCACAATATAATTAATTAAAAAAATAAAATTAAGCATCTCTATATTCAAGTCATAGAGACAAACAGAGGAAGGGAGAGATCTTCTCCTACATATTTATGTTTTTTCTTCACTCAATAAACTTGACAATTGAAGAATTAAAAATAATAAAGAAAATGAAAGTTAATAGATGTTTAAATTAATTAGAGGTTAACAATATCAAAAGACAATTAAATTAGTTAGATGTTATTAATATCTAAAGTCACATTTAAATTAGTTAGAGATTAGGAACATTATACGTCAAGAGAAACTTGTGTGTGTGGCATTAAATTTTTTTAAAGTAATTAAAGTGTTTTAAAGCTCTTACTACAATTTTAGGTGATATTATAGAATGTTTTAAATCCTACATGATGAAAAAAATCTCATTCTTATCAAGAAAAAATAAAAAATAAATAAAATCTCATATTTTTATGTATTTCATATAGACATAATTCAATTAACATAAACTAAATTAGAAAAATATCGTAAAATAGAAAATTTCATGAAAATCATGAAAGAAAAATACAATTGGAAAAATTAAAAAAATAAATATTATTAAAATCGTAAATAGAAAACAATATTTATAAAAAAAAAATCTAATAGAAATATATCTAATTCAATACAAAAGAGTATAATAAAAAGTCATACAATAAAATAAATATTAAAAATATTTTAAATTTAAAAATTATATATTAATAATTAATGTGCCATCTTGAGTTGTAATTCAACCAATTGAACACTTTCTTTTAACGTAGATGAGTTCCTCTCTATTCTAGACCTTGGAACGGTCTCTTTTTTACCCTTGAAATCCATCTATTTCGTGGTAGTTCCCTATGCCACGGTTAGAGTATCATATCTTTGTAGCTATATGTATATTTCTTTTTTTCTCCAAAATAACCTAACAATTTAAAAGTTCAATGTCAGTAGAGAAAAATAAAAGTAAAGCGAGAATGATGACAATGTCACCTTAATCACTATGTGTGAATATGTATATAGATCATGCAAATCGTAGAAGAAAAATATAATTGAAAAAAATTAAAAAAAATAATATTTATCAAAAAATCAAAAAGAATTTTATCTAATATAAAAAAAAGAGCATAATAAAAAGTCATACAACAAAACAGATAGTATAAACATTTTAAATCTAAATTACATATCAAAAATAAATAATGTACTATCTTGAGTTGCAATTCAAGCCATTGAATACTTTTTTAAGTGGAAATTAATGCCATATAGATCCTATTCCTCTTCTCGGTATTTAGACTGTGGAAATTATAAACTCATCCCCAGTTAATCACTTGTTGGTGATTCTTAGCTAGCATATGTTGATCGCGATTGTTTGTGACTTGACAAAACTTAAGATCCGTTATTCCGCTGCTAGAAAGATAGATTTGGAGCTTTGATTGAGGTTAGTATTCAAAGCCCTTTTCCTCTATATTTGTGTTTAATTGTTTGGATATATGTATGTGTAAATCCTTCATTGGTATCAGAGCTTTTGCTTTGATTTGTTCTGTTTTGCCATGACGTAAAAAGATTCATTTTGATTTATAAAAATTGGGTTTTTTTATAGAACTAAAAATTTTTTAGCATGTTAGTTTTGAAAATTTTTCAGATATGAGTTTTCTGAAATTTTAATGGCATGATTATTTGTTAATCATAAGTTTATAACATGTTCATATGGTTTTTATAGTGTTTTGTAGACTGTATTTGGTGTTTTAATAGGTTTTTTATTTTTTGGTGTAAAAGCTTTGTCCATTGGTTAATCTGCCATGAACCACTAGTTTTTCAACTTTTCTACTGTTATAATGTTTTGTCCTTTTCTAAAAAAGTTGTTCTTAAGCTTTAAAGTCTGTTTTCTTCGAAACATGTATTTCGAGATCATTTTTCAAAAATCTGACCTCACCAACATGTTCGAAACACCCGAAAACCCTGAGGCTGACCTTTTTCCGAGGCAAAAAAGTGGTTGGAAGGCGGCAGGCCCCACACGCTGCGTGTATGCGTGGTCGCTCGAGCCACACGCCAGCCAACCAACCGCTGCCACGTGACTCTCCATTCCCCCTCCTAGAGCCTGTGACCTTGGTTTGCATGCAATTTTTTCAGAAAATATTTTACAATTTTTCTGATTTACTGGTATTTTTTAAATATTTTTTAGGACATCCAATGTATTTATTATGATTTTTTTAAGCTTTTTAGCTTTCAAAATTAATTTAAAATTATTTAAAACTCAAAAAAATATGTTTCAAGTTCCAGAAATTTTAAAATTATTTGTTTTATTTTTCTGTAAGTTTGTGGTTGATTTTGATGATCAATTGAATTTGTATATCATGGATATATATAATTAAGTGTGTATAATTAATTTTATATAATGTGTTACAGAAAAGGGCTAGAATCATCAAAGTGCCACATGTTGCTTATACGAAGCAAGCACAGAAGAAGGTGTGGAGGCTAGAAAAGAAAGTTTGCAAAGATATGGTTTAAGAAATAAATCCAATGACAGATGCATTGGTGCATCATATTGTCAAGTTTAACAATCTTATGTAAGATTGCATTTGAAATGGAGGTTATCAAAGAGGTTTTAGTCAAAATGTTTTGTGTAAAACTATGACAAATTTTTTAAAATTGGAATTTTTAAAAGAGACTTTGCAACTTTTCTGGGTAGGAGAACAGGAGTACCTATGAGAGGTGTCTTATAAACTTCCTTAACTACGTGACTCATCTAAGTAGGAAAACTTTGAAGGATACCATTCTATGTCGTTGGCTTGGAGACTTGAGAGTCATGGTCGAAAGATCAATTCCAGTTAACTTGCGAGTTTTGAACGATGGGTTTTGTTACTAGAGATATGTGTACTCTACAGTTGTTAGGAATGAGTTCCTTTATAATAAACATATGCGTTTGTTTATTTTATGATGTGATCCAAGGTAGTCAAAAACAAGGCAGAAGATCATTTGTAATAAGGCGTGACCACGCCTTACAATCTGTGAGCTTTTTAAGGTATCAAGCAATCAACCAATGGCTGCAAGCTTTAAATTCATACATGGAGTCTTGCAATTCGAATTCATGAAGATTGAATTCAAATATGAAGTATTTGTTGATGACATTGAGTTTGAAGATTGTTTGAATTATGAGTTTAATTGTATTCTAACAAGCTGAAAATCAAAGTCAAGTCAA
>CANYLF011889474.1:0-10266 GCA_948193215.1 Bocquillonia castaneifolia | reverse complement strand
AAATTCTAGCTCCATCTGTGCCGACAATCACCCAAAAAAAAAAAACAAAATAAAATATATTTATATATATTTTATTTAATTTTTTTTATTTATATAAATCTCCACAAATTTTTCTATATATATATATATATATATATATATATATATATATATATATATATATATATAACATGACACACAGATTTTGTGTAAATAATTAATGAAATAATGAAATACAAAATCTGTTTGCCAAGTTCCTTTCATTACACAATTTCTTTTAGACCCACAACTCCATTACACATTCTTGGAATACGAATTTAGCATTCCATCTATTTTGGTTAATGCATCACTTTAAATAGAAGGCGTTCCTTAAGGAAAATATTCCATTGAAAAGTTTTGATTTTATAAAAATAATCTATTGTGATCGATTTATATATACTTTATACTATATCCATTAACGTTGAAGGTTTTGAAAAGAAATGTATTTAAAAACATTAATGCACATTCAGTCAAAAAAACATTAATGCACATAACTTCTAATGTAATTAAATGTATATTAAAAGCTAAATTCGAAAAAAGTAATGAGTTTTTTTTGGAAAATAAAAGTTTCCTAAAATGACGTATAATTTAAAATAAAAAAAAGGTTGTCAAAAGGACAGATATATTGTAGAAGTAGAACCAAGCGAGTATAATAAGTGAGTTGCCTTGAACGACATTATTTTTTCTTTTTCTTTTATATAGTGATGAAAATGCTACCTTATCTTGATTTATATATGCTACAATGGTTTTGAATCTATTCGGTAAAATATTATTCATTCAACCCTTTCTGGTTCACTTATTTTTGTCATCAAAAGCTTAGCATTTTAATACTGTCGATCGATACTTTTGCTTGGTTATCTCTTGTGTCCGATATAAAGTTCAGCTACGTACTCAGGTAATTACTGCGCCTTTTTTTTCCAACTCTTCTTTCTGATCTCTCCCTCTTTTTTGTTCTAAGATACTGTTGGTTTTACCATTAGTTGTCACTTTTGATTTTTTCATATTGATGTGTTCTTGTTTGTTGATTTATAATATCTTTACATATAATTTTGTTTCATAAGCGTATACAAGTCCAAAACTAAGTAGAATTTACCTTGCAAGCGTACTTTTCTTTTAAATTTTTTCCTAGCATGTTACCTCCAATCATGTTTAAATATCAAGCAAAACCAAAAAAAAAAAAAAAAAGTTGTTAATTGTTACAAAATTTAGCTTTTTAATTAGCAATGAATTTTTAATTTTAATTTCAACATTTGTTCAGAACTTCTACATTTATTTGTCGCAAAATGAAGAAAATTCATGACTAAATAAGTATCGCGACCAAATAAAATCTATCACAGAAGTATTTGACCGCATTTAGCAAAAAAAAAAAAATAAAAATAAAAAACAAACAAACAAACAAATCCTGTGATAGATTTTCTTAGTCGCTAACAAACTATCATTTTTTTCTTAAAAGAGATAATGTTTAAATCTAGCATGAACTTTACATGTTTTTTCAAATATAGTCCGGCCATTAAAGTGTCTCTGTTTGAACCTCGTAATTTACATTTAGTGTAAAAATAATCAACGTGTGTTTCATTTAACATGGTATACTAGCTTAAATGTCATTCTCTCTCCTATTTACAATACGTACACAATAGATTGATTTAGAACAAAAAATATAACATTTTTTTTAAATATATCTCAAACTTCAAGTTTAGTTTCAAATCTACCTAGTTTTGTTTAACTTGTCTTACTAATTAAGCGAGAGAATAAGAATTAAGGATAGATAACATGTAAGATGAAACACACGTCTGACGATATTGAACGCAAAAATAGAAAGTATAAGATTCAAACTGAGACGATTTAAAGATCATGCTATATTTTAAAAAATACACAAAGCTTATGCTATGTTTGAGCAATATTATCCCTTCTTAAAATACTTTTGAGCAATACAATTATTTGTGTATGTTGTCAAACGGTTTGAAATCATTAACTAATTAACTGATAAGTGAAAAATAATTTTTTTAAAAAAATAGAAACTAAATAAATTAGAATAAAAATATAACAAAAAATTAGTATGAAAATATTATATTCTAAAAATTGGTGCTTTGATTGATGAATTAATAAACCAATAAATTTATTAATTTATATAGTGATGAAAATGCATGCTACCTTATCTTGATTTATATATGCTACAATGGTTTTGAATCTATTTGGTAAAATAAACCAATAAATTTATTGATGAAAATCTCTGCATATTGATGAGCTCTTACTATTTGATATATCTATATTTTTCACCTTTTCTGTTGAAGTCAATACTCAATAGATCACATTGACATGCAAATCAGAAGTTGAAAGTATCAGGATATTTTGGTTTCAGGCATAAAGATGTGGGAAAAAGCTATAGAAAATTTTGTTTCTGCCGCAGTATATACTTTAAACTTCAACGAAAAAAAACAAACTCTCAAAAGGAAACTGCTACAACTTGAGAGTATGGAAGCTGATGTGATGATTGAACTTGAAAAAGCAGAGTTGCATTCCCATAAGAGGCCCAAGAACGAAGTTCAGAATTGGCTGAATAACGTAGGAAGAGTAAAAAAGGAAGTCGAGAGCATAGAACATGGAGTGGAACGAGGAGAATGGAGCATACTGTTAAAGAAGGTAGTGGAGAAGAAGATCGAAGAAGTTAAAGAACTTATTGATCACAAAGATAAACTTCAAGGAAGTCTTGTACTTGATGCACATGGAGTTAATAATGAAGATGAACTGCTAGCCCCAGAATTAGTGGGTCAAGCTTTTCACATAAATAAGGATGAGATATGCAAATTTCTGTTGAAGGATGATGTCTCAAGTATTGGTGTTTATGGTATGGGCGGAGTGGGGAAAACAACCCTTTTGGCTCATGTATACAATGAGCTTCTCAAAAAAGAGAATGATTTTCGTTATGTTTATTGGGTCACTGTATCGCAGGATTTTAGCACTTGCAAATTGCAGAATCTTATTGCCAGAACTATTGGCATTGATCTGTCTAGTGAAAATGATGAGAAGAAAAGAGCTGCAAAACTGTCAAGGGTATTGGTAAGAAAGCAGAAATTCGTACTCGTACTTGATGATCTGTGGGATTATTTTCAGTTCGAGAAGGTTGGAATACCTATTGGAGTGAATGGGTGCAAGTTGATTCTGACAACTCGGTCATTAGATATTTGTCAAAGAATGGGATGTCAGAAGAATATCAGAGTGGAGCCTCTGTCTGAAAAAGAAGCTTGGAACTTGTTCGAAGACAAGCTAGGCAAATCGGTTCCTATAGAAGTTAAGCCTATAGCAGAATCAGTTGTAAGGGAATGTGCAGGATTGCCACTTGGAATCATAACAATAGCTGGAAGCATGAGGGGAGTTGATGATGTTCGTGAATGGAGGAATGCATTGAGAGAATTGCAAGAATCAGAAGTCAGGGAAGGTGATATGGAATTTGAGGTATTCCGAGTATTAAAATTCAGTTATAATCGTTTGTCTGATTCAGCTTTGCAACAATGCTTCTTATATTGTGCATTATTTCCAGAAGATCATAAAATCAGAAGGAAGAACTTGATTGAGTATATGATTGTGGAGGGGATAATAGAAGAGATGAAGAGTAGGCAGGCAAAATTTGACAAGGGCCATTCCATGCTGAATAAACTTGAAAAGCTTTGCTTGTTGGAAGGTGGTTCAGAGTACGGTCATGTATATGTGAAGATGCATGACTTGATTAGAGATATGGCAATCCAAATAATGAAAGTAGATCCTCGACTTCGAGCAGTGGTTAAATCTGGTTCACAACTATCTGAAATTCCAGATTGTGAGAAGTGGACACAGGATATTTTTAGAATTTCATTAATGCATAATAATATAAATGAAATTCATTCTACTAATTCACCAAGGTGTCCCAAACTTTCAACTCTGCTGCTGTGTAACAATGCACAACTTAGATCGATTAGCGATTCATTTTTTGAGAAATTGCATGGTCTGAAGGTTCTTGATCTTTCTAGCACAGGTATTGCAGAATTGCCAGGCTCTGTCTCCCATTTGGTGCATCTAAACGGATTAATGCTTGGAGGCTGCAAGGCGCTAAGGCACGTGCCATCATTAGCGCTGCTCAAGGAGCTGAGGAAATTGGATCTCAGTTATTCAGGGATTGAAGAATTGCCTCCAGGAACAGAGTTGCTGTCAAATCTCAGTTATCTCGATCTTCGTGGAACAAGAATGGATGAGTTAACTCCCGGGATACTACCAATGCTTCCGCACCTGCAATTCCTCATGCTTGACAGGTCATTCACAGCGAAAGGAGATGAAGTAGCATCCTTGACGAAGTTGGAGAATCTGAATTGTCGCTTCTATGATGTTGGAGAGTTCAACAGGTACACAACTGCAATCCGTTCGCGAAATCTAAGCCAATATAACCTTGTCATCAGACAAACCAAGCCCCCAAAGTACGAGCCATCGCAAGATTGGAAGGGAGTATGTTTTTATGGTTGCAGTATCAAGAAAGATGCTCTACTTCTGCTGAAGGATGTCCAGTATCTGTATTTTGATTCTTGCAGTCTCAAAAGAAGCAGCTTATACTTGGAAAATGCAAGAGAGTTGAAGCTTTTCGGTATTTCAAAATGCGATGGGATAGAATGCTTGGAATTGGTATTATCCTCTCCTTTTATATTTCAAATCCTGGAGGATATAACAATTGATAATTTGAAGGACTTGCATTTCCTCTTCAGTACTAGAGGAAGTGAACCAAAGGGTACATTTTCCTGTCTGAAAACATTCCACTTGTGGAACTGTCCGAGTATGAGGAAGCTGTTCTATCCTGGATTACTATCCAACCTTGAAAACCTGGAAGAGATTTCGGTTCACTATTGCAAAAATCTGGAGGAGCTAATATCGATGGAACAAGAAAGCCATAGCAGCAACTGGAATCAGTTCATCTTCAGCAGTATCCTACAATTCACTCTCCCAAAATTACATTCTTTTGAACTAAAAGGTTTGCCAGAGTTGAAGAGTATTTGCGGTGGAACGATGATTTGCAATTCTCTACAAACAGTTTGTATAGATGATTGTCCAAAGTTAAAGAGGATGCCACTCTCTCTTCTCTTGATGGACAGTGAGCAACCGTCTCTTCTTCCATCTCTTCAGAAGATTGAAATATTTCCTCAGGACTGGTGGGAATCTGTTGAATTGGATCATCCTAAAGCTAAAAATGTCCTCTTACCATTCTGCGACTTTCGAAAGCATGAAAGGGGAACTGTTCGGTCAAATGCGTAGCAAGTAGCAAGCACAGGATCAATTTTTATTTGCATAGTGCAGGACATTCAAAGCTTATTACACTCGTAACTTAATTTAATTCAATGATTGGATTTATAATATATATTAATTTATATAATATTTATTTTTAATAGATTAGTGAATATTTTTTTCAATTAATTTTTTAAAAAAAATTAAGCTTTATTCAAAAGTTATAAAGAAACACAATAATATACTCCCTCTGTCCCATAATAATAGGCGGTTTTGAACAAGCACATAGATTAAAAGATTTATCAATTCAATATAAAAGTATTGTTTTTTCTAAAATACCCTTATTGGAACTCTAAAATGTTATTTATGAGTTGAGTGTTTTTAATTGAATTTAATATTATCAATGTACTACCCCCATTCCACAAAAAGAGTCCATTATTTCTTTTCACACAGTTTAAGAATCATTAGATTGTTCTTAACTTTAGTGAAATATAATATAAATTGACAAATTTACCCTTTTATGAAAATTATAATTATAGTGTTAATTCATTTAATATGTTTTGGGATTGTGTAAATTATTAAGAGTAATTTTGAAAAAAGAGCAATTAATGTGCTCTTGATTTTATAAGTGAACACCTATTATGGGACAATTTGAAAAAGGAATAATGAACTCTTTTTTGTGGAACGGAGGTAGTAATAAATAAAAGTATTTTATGCTTCACATTGTTATATCTTAAAAATTACTTATTATTTTTTGACACCAAATTAGCAAAAATACCAATTAAAAATATATATTTCCGAATTACAGAATACTTAATCCAACTCGATTGGACACATTATTTTTGAACATCTAGAAAATATATTAGAGAACAGAGCTGTAGGCATTGGAATACAAAATAGATTTGCACATTTGCTATAATTTACAAACGAAATGCCCAATGCATTATGTAAAATAAAGAGTATTTTTCTAAAATAAAGAGAATTTTTATTTAATAGGGGGTGAAAATTATAGTTTTTTTTAGTAGAATTCTCTTTATATTGCCCATCCCAATGAATATTGAATGACAAAAATTTATTTGTCCCTTCTAATTTTGTTCCACTTGTAAAAAAATTAAAAATTTCTTGGAACTTTAAACCTAACAAGAGAAGAGAGTGGGCTTGACTCAACACTTTTGGAGAGTTAAGCCCACTCTCATCTTCATATTTTAAAAATAAAAGTATAATTTTAAATATTGATCTTTAAATTTTAGAGAGTCTAAGAGACAAAAAAAAATAGAAAATGCATTGGGAATGCTCTTCTTTCGAATCAAAGAGAAACGAAAATAAGTAAAAAAGGTGAAACTATTGCTTGTACATTCCAACTAATATCCATAGTTCCACTAACCATACTAATTACATTTACACTCTCGACCACCGTCCCTTATTATTAATGAAAAATCAAAATGGAATAACAACACATGGCAACACCACAGAAGACCGTGATGCACAAGCAGACACTATAAATACTCACTAACTACCCACAGGTAAAGGATTCCAACCTTCAACTCATTTATTACAACTTTTATTACCATTTACTAATTAACTTGAGCGTTGGAGTTCAACCCAAGACCTTCGTCCCACCTGACCTTTGTTACTTCTGCAGAATCGACACCTCAAGACCGAGACTTCAAGACCAACACCCCAGAATCGAGACCTAAAGTATACCAAGCTCCAGCCTAGACTACAACTCAAAGCCCACTCCAGAATCTAGCTTTCTTTATCTCTCAGATCCATCATTTGGTTCCATTGCTGGGAAATTTTTTGCCAAATTGATGGACCCAAGTGATGGAGCTACAGCCTTAGTAACCCCAGATCCTCCGAATAATCACCTCAGAAATGAAGTCGAAACATCAAAATAACCAGGAATAGCAAACACCCTTCAGAGATGCTAGCAACAAACATGGAAGTAATTTGGCAATAGTTAACCCAAGCCGTGATGAATCTTCGACAATAGATTCAAACCACTATCACCAAGCAACCACAACCCCCAATAATAACCACACTGAAGAATGCAAAAGAAAAATCTCCCTGTAGACAAAGAGGGGTTTTCTCAGTAGTCCTAGCCTGATTGATGACTGTGGCACCGTGCGTTTAGCATAAGGAAGCTAATAGTGAGTCGCCACTTGAACCGGCATCATGAATATCTTACATGGTGTACGTCTCGATTACCCTAAGAATACAAAGACACATTGACCTTAGAGATTCTGTGATCGGACTACTACATTCTTAGGGCGTGATTCTTACTAGCCACTCCTAGAATTTTTCTAACCTTCATTTCCTCAATAGCAATTATATTAAAGCAATAAAATAAAGAAAGTCCTACATTTTATATGCATTATACATTTATAAAAGTTAGTTTCTATTATTAACAAACAAGATTTGCTTTAACAAATTTACCAAATATGGTTAAAATTCAATTTACATGCAAAAAGTGACATAAAACACACATAGCAACAAACAACACAACCTAGGTTTCTAACTTGTTTTAACCTATTTTTATTACCAAATAAACATTATTCACCATTTTTCATGCATCAAAACATACTACAATTACCCAAGAAGGTTTAAGAACTTACATCGTCGCTTAATTCCACGTGAAACAACATTTTTTAGTCAAAAGAAGACCCCAACGCCAGTGTAGAGCGGCGTTATAGGCTTACCAACGCCACTTCAACTGGCATAACGCCAGTTCAACTGGCCCCAACGCCAGTCCAAGCATAGATCCAAACAAAAATGCAGAAAATCATGGAAAATGCAACAAAATGCAATATATAAACGATTTGAATGCCAAAATCAAATGTTCTAAACCTAAAAACATTCATATTAATTCTAAAACATATTAGCATGCATCAAAACATATTTTAACATATATTTTACACTCAAAGATGCAATTTTTATGCATTAAAACCACAAT
This sequence comes from Bocquillonia castaneifolia, assembly GCA_948193215.1. Lineage (NCBI taxonomy): Eukaryota > Viridiplantae > Streptophyta > Magnoliopsida > Malpighiales > Euphorbiaceae > Bocquillonia > Bocquillonia castaneifolia. Next base: position 2,054 of record CANYLF011889474.1, on the reverse strand, counting down.
AATAATCATAGAAAATTCATTTTAACATGAAACCAATTCAAATCTTACCCAGAACGTTCTTGATAATGCAGAAACATATTAGTAACATAAAACGCACATAAAAACATATTAACATCATTTAAGCATTTAAATCATATCAAAATCACCAAAATATGTTATACACAACAAATCATGCCATGGATGATCAAAACAAAGAATAAAACATAGAAAACTTACCCGTAATTCTTCAGAATTGGCTTGAGTACCCTCAAGGAGTGTCGAATGATGTAAAACAAGGCTTCGTTGTTGCTAATCACTAAGGAAAATGGATGGGTAGGTTGTCTTCTTCTCAAGAACACCCAAAAATCCAATGCAAAGGAAAACCTAAGCTTTCTAAGTCCAAAACCTTTTGTTTAGTGAATCAATTTTAGCTTAAAGAACCCAAATTTAGATTTAATTCCAATTAAAATGAAATTCCAGCCATTCAGCCCCCTTCTCAAGAAGAAAAGTTAGCCTTTTATAGGTAAAATAAAATGGAAAAGAAGAGCTTCATCATCTGAATTTTTATCTCCATTTGAATTCGAATTGGTGATTACCCATTCTTGGGGATTAACCTTATCTCGAATCTGACCTTGTTTCTGGTCATTAGAAGAGTCCAATTCTTTTAACTTCAGCTGCTGTAGATAAATCTCACCATGGATGAGAGATAAAGATCCTTTTATCTTTGAAAATAAATCAATTTTGAAGGAAAAAATGATAGATAATGATAGATAATGATAAATGGATGATACTAATCACTTTCTATCTCATATTAAGCTCAAAAACTGATTTAGATTGAAGCTTATCCTTATCCAATCGTTTGGGACTCAAATTTAAGTTGAAAAACCTGTCAAAACTAAAGTTGGGGCTACTAAAATCTTTGCACTAGCGTTGGAGAGGAACCAACACCACTCCCACCGGCGTTTGGGAGGTACACTGGCGTTGGACCTTCCAAGGCCTGTTTGAGGCCCAAAACGGCTGAATCTGAAAAATCGTATTAGAGACAAAAATGTGTCGAATAGCCCAATCTACGATTTTATTAAGTTTCAGGCCATTTTGAGACTCGCAGAAGAAGTGATGGCCAAAACCGTCAAAATTTTGCACAATTAGGTTTAAAACAAGCTAGTTTTGACTCAAAACGGGTTTTTCAATTTTCAAAACGTTTTCAAAAGCTAATTGGTGATTAGCAAGAAGCCTACATCATTCGACTCATGCTAATTAAAGCATATGCTATCATCATTGGGCCTCCGAGCCGCATTCCCATTCCTGCATCCAAAAATTAGGTGTTTGCACTCCCCTCGACTTACAAACTCCAGATGTCCTCACAGAAGGGAAAGGGGAAAACCAAAAAAAGTGGGCAAGGCGCAACCTGAACTAGGACCTGGAAAACCTGGAAGAAATCGAAAAGGTCCAAGCATCAAGCCGACCCAAACCATAAGAAAGCCAAAACCAGAAAAATAAAAAGATAAAAGGGTATAAGAGTGGGCAATGCTCTTTTCGTCAAGGTGTGGATGAAATTCACTAGATGATGACCAACATGATCAAAGAACTTAATAGCTAAGAACACCAACACCCTCCACTATAAATCAATAACTCACTATTAGCTACAGAAGTTTTAGCCACCCCTCTAGTGAAAAGATTCAAAGTACCACAGTTGGATTTGTATTCAAACTCAGGATGCCTGGAGACCTATGTAACAAAATTTTCAACCACATGCAGTTGTATAACCCCTTAGACAAATTGTTATGCAAAGTATTTCCTACCACTCTTGTCGGAACAGCCCAAAAATGGTATGACAGATTATCGCCAAAGTCCATCACCACCTGGAAGGACTTGTCCACCAAGTTCATCCTAAGATTCTTCCCAAACATCCCGCCTAAAAGGAGCTTAGACCAGTTGTGGACGAAGGGGTTTTTCGGCCCAAGCGCCAAGGCTCTAGCGACCACGTCACTCCTACTGCTTAAAGTTAGGGAACACACATTAGCCTTGTTAAGGCGTAGCGGAGAATGAGGAGTCGCCACCCGAGTTGGTTTAGG
>CANYLF011888327.1:0-12982 GCA_948193215.1 Bocquillonia castaneifolia | reverse complement strand
AAACACTTCTATAATAAAATAAATTTAAATAATATTTATAGATAATAATTAAGTGAGATAAAATTTAATTATACTCTTTAACATTATATAAAATATCGTGGTGCTCGACATGAGTTTGAGCTGGAGCTCTACCAGTTTACTCTGTTTGGTTCGAGTGATATCAAGGGATATGAAAAATATAATTGGGAGGGATATCTAATATCCTTTATTTGGCTTGAGAAAAAAAAATCATTTATTTGAGAGTTTTTATTTTTTAAAATAGAAAGGATAAGAAGGGATAACTTATTCCCTCTACTCTCATTTTCTTATTCTCTCAAATTGGGGGAATAAGAGTTATCCCTCCATTTATACTAAAAATATTTCTTAAATATTAGTATTTTATCATTATTTATCACTGTCATTTATTTTCATTCAAAAATTCCAAATATTAATATCATTTAGCCTTTGTTATTCTCTCCTTTCTTTTTTTTAGGATTAATCAATATTTTTTCTTTTTTTTATTCTTCTAAAACTCCCAAACTGACATAAATTTAAAAGTTATATTTGAGCCCGACTTGCTTAATAAATGAATCAAAATTAAATTAAATATCTTAAAGTGAGATACAAACATACAATTTATCCTCAAAAAATAAAATGAGTGATTTTGATAGAGAATACGAGTCAAATACAAGATTAAAATACCGAGTTAAATAAAAAAGACTATTGGCTTAATGGCATTTTAGACAATTGATTAAAGACCAAAGCAAAATAAAATTTCTTTAATTCGAAGCAACAATGCCGATTAAGGAGTTGTAATTTTTTCAGCAGATAGGAGGAAAGTCCTGATTTTGTATTTTTATATTAAAGCATACTTTTTTTTAATTGTGTTTTTAAATTAATTTCGAGTGTGTGTCGGAGGTTATTATTTTAAATTTTTAATGGTTGGGGCTTGGCCAACGTAGGCAGCTTTTGTGGTTTTGAAATTCCAGCATCAGACGCAAAAGTCAGTGACCGACACGTGCAAGTAAACTCTCCCAGCACCAACCGGCGATTTCCAGTTACCACGAAACAGCTGCTACAACTTCTACAATTTCGAATCAGCAAACACCCTAGCTCTCAGCAAAAATTATTTCAGACTAACGGAGCAGTTACCAAAACTTCTGTCAAAGCTCTTCCACGTGTTGGATAAGTCGTTTGCTTTCGCCTTGTGGGATGCATTCGTTAGGTTATTTTGGGTGGGCTTTTTGAAATAGTTCGCAACTGTCCTGTGAGGTGATCAGAGCCCCCCTTCTCGCATAAAGATCATCTCTCATTCCCAAATACCCCTTTCGAAAATTTTATCCTCACATCATAAATAAAGAGCGTGTGTACACGATCATTATAATATGGGTCCCACAGGCGCCGTTTTCACGCTCTTATTGGGCTTGATTCAGCACGCGTTGTGTGCAAGTGTGGATTACGTTTTATCCATGTAGAGAATGAGTTGCAACATTCGTATATGGTGGAAATTAAATGAAAAAATGCTGTGGTGTAGTTAATCACCGTTGATCAATTGAGAAAAAGTAATAAACGCTGTATAGAAGGACGCGATCAGGCGGCTAAAAATTCACGCCAAACATACTATAGTGGGAACACCTCAGGTTTCTAAATTTTATATGAAAAAATTAAAAAAAAAATGTAACAAGTTGGAATTTGTAAGCTTTCTTCCTTCCTTATATTCATCAGAATCATTAGTCTCTCTCTCTCTCTCATATGTTTCATTAACTCATTTTGAAAGTCTCATGCGTTTCTCTGAATATCAACTCTTATTATTATTATTCTAACTCCCTCAAAATATATTTTGAGAGAGAGGAGATTAGATTAATATACAGAGAAAAATGTCATCTGGGTTCTCCGGCGGTGGGGCAGATTTCTACGGCGGAATGGGGATGGGGATGGGTACAGGTAGATCCAACAACGCATCTCAAGCAGTTGGATATAGAACACCCCAACAACTTTCTCAAATGTTTTTAGACCAAACCTCACAGATCGCTCAACAACGGGCGGCAACTGCCAATTTAACGACTCAAAGCCTAATTGGGAAACGAACGCTTGCCGATTTTCAAGCGCATCAGCAGCAGCAACAACAACTACATCAACAGCAACATCAACAGGTGAACGTAAACCCAGCACTTAATAGTCTCCTTTTACGTTCGGTTAAGCCGAGGATGTACCAGCATACATCTCCTATCTCCACCCTTTCTCCCATCGAATTCTCGGCTACCTTGTCTCCCGAATTACCAACGTTGTCGTCTCAGCGTTACGGCATGCCTCTTCTTCAACAGCTAAGGCCTCAGCCCATCCATCTTGGCTCTTCAGGACCCACCAATATTAATCATAATGTTCACTCTCTCAATACCCACACCACCTCTTCTTCTTATATGATGAACGCTCTCCAGAATCATCACCACCGAGGAGTTGGAGGAGCCGCTGTAAATAATAATAATTATATACTTGGAGGTGGAGGTGGAGGTGGAGGCGGAGGCGGACAGGAGACCCAGAAAAAGATGATGAATAAATTACAAGAGCTAGAGAAACAGCTTCTTGATGATCTCGATGATGAGGAAGGGGATACAGTTTCTGTCATTACGAATGCAAACAGCGAGTGGTCTGAAACTATACAGAATCTCATCACTTCTTCAAGTCCTAACGCCATTTCTCCATCCCCCACTTCTTCGTCTTCTTCCTGTTCTTCATCCTCCACATCCGTCACCACTCCACTCTCCAATTGCTCTAAACAGACATTAGCGGAGGTTGCTTCGGCCATTTACGAAGGAAAACTCGACGCTGCTTCTGAGATCCTGACTCGTGTTTCTCAGGTTTCAAACCCAAGAGGTAATTCCGAACAGAGGTTGATGGAGTACATGTCTATGGCTCTCAAATCAAGGGTTAACTCCGTCGACAATCCTCCTCCTGTGGCCGACCTCTACAACAAAGAACACACTGCCTCCACCCACTTACTTTACGAGATGTCTCCCTGTTTCAAGCTTGGATTCATGGCTGCTCATCTCGCAATTCTGGAGGCTGCACTGTCGGACCAATCTAACAGCGGAAGTGGGATTCATATTATTGATTTTGATATTGGCCAGGGACGTCACTACATGAATTTTCTTCAAGCTCTTTCTGAGCGTTTGAATGGTAACCCGGCAATCATCAAGATCACAGCTGTTGCTGATAATGTTGATGATGAGAAAGAGAGGTTGAAAGTGGTTGGTAGTTCACTGAGTGAACTCGCTGAAAAGTATGGTCTCTCTTTACGTTTCAATGTTGTTCCTTGTCCCAAACTCGGTGATTTGAGTCGTGACTCGTTGGGTGTTGAACCTGAAGAGCCTTTGGCTGTTAATTTTGCATTCACTTTGTATAGAATGCCAGATGAGAGTGTATCAACGGAGAATCCTCGAGACGAATTACTGCGGCGCGTGAAGGGTTTGACGCCGCGCGTTGTGACTATAGTGGAGCAAGAATTGAATACAAACACGGCCCCATTCATGGCACGATTTAATGAGGCAAGTTCGTATTATGGGGCGTTATTCGACTCGATCGAGTCGATGTCACAGAGAGAGAACACGGACAGAGTTAAGGTGGAAGAAGGACTGGGTCGGAAACTCGCCAACTCGGTAACTTGCGAAGGTAGGGACCGTGTGGAAAGATGCGAGGTGTTTGGGAAATGGCGGGCCCGTATGGGAATGGCTGGGTTCGAGTTGAAGCCACTTGGTCAAAACATAACTGAGTCGATGAAAGCAAGACTCGGTTCTGTTAACCGGGTGCTGCCGGGATTTACTGTGAAAGAAGAAAATGGTGGGGTCTGTTTCGGTTGGATGGGAAAAACTCTCACCGTCGCATCTGCTTGGCGTTAACTTCACTCTCTGTTTCTCTTTCACATTTTATTTCTCTAATATTATATATTATTATTAATTGTTATGTTAGTATTTTTAACTTTTCCTGAGAAAATGGAAAGGCAAAGGAAGAGAAAAAAGAGGGAAAAAAAAACCACCAAAAAAGAAAGAAATAAAAGGGAGTGATTTCATTTTAGATGGTAAATTCTTCGCAATGCATTATTTTTATTTTTTACTTTTATTTATTTAATTATTAATATCATATATGTGTGTGTGTGTGAAAGAATCAAAAGCCTGATTGTTTGGTGTATAGTAGCTGACTTGTGGCATGGTTTAACAATGGAGGGCTCCACTAAATAAGATTATTTTAAAGATTGCAGTTGGAATTATTTTGGGTAAACTTTTAGTTATTTGCATTCTACGTATTTAGATCTCTCAATTGGGAATGTAGCAAGTAGTATTTTGTTTTGTTTAGGACCACCTTTTTACGTATAGCAATTTATGAATCAAAAACTATTTCAATATTGGACTTTCGCATGCTTATGTTGCAAGACTTTGTTATACAATTTTCTTCTTGTGCAAGTGATTATACTTCGTTATGCACCCATTTGTAGAAAAATTCGCAACGCTTTGCTAGTAAGTTCAATGCACCTTTATTTTTCTTTTCTTTTTAATATATATAGTAAGGTTTGAAACTGAATATTGATTCCTCGCTGATCAAATATTGCAAAATTTAGTACATAGCTGAGATATATGTAAAGTCTCAAGTTCCAATTTCATTCCCTTAAAGGCAAAAAGGTATAAATAAACTCCAAAATTATAATTAAAATTTCAATTAAACCCTTAATATTTAAAGTGTCTTATTTTTACCCTTAAAATTATAAAATGGCGTAAATATTCCCCTCCCTTCTAATAAAAGTTACCTGAAACTAACGTTTTTACAAAACAATACTCATTAGAGTGTGACCTATGCATCAATAGCAACTAAAAAAAATAACCATTGTAAGAAAATACAACTTTTTTACTCATATTAATAGGTTATTAGATTATGCTAACTTTTTTTTTTTTATTAAAGGTGTGTAATTTTAAAAATTTTAAAGGTCAAAATATAACACTTTAGAGTTTAGTGGTTTAATTGAGACTTTCATTGTAATTTAGGGGCTTATATGTACCTTTTACCTTCCCTAGACTAAAAGGAAATATCGTGCAAATTAGAAACTTTATACTTCAACTTTACAAGTTAACAAAATTACATGAATAGAACAAGTATTTGTTTTGAGTTAGAAGCCATTTTTTGTGTAAAAAAATGAATAATATTATGGTATGAATTTTATGTGTTTTTTTAAATATAGCCTGACTTTTGAATCGTCTCGGTTTATACATTATATTTTGTGTTTAGTATTAAATACAACTAGACGTTTGTTTCATCCGATGGTGTGTTTATTTGTTTCATTCGATGGTGTGTTTAAGTGTCATTTTCTTTTTTATTTTACAAGATACGTCAAATTGATTTGAAACCAATTACATCCCAAATTTTTATATTATTTTCAAATATATCTTAAACCTTTCATTTAGTTTTAAATTTAACCAATTTTATCTGATTTGTCTTGACAACTAGGAGAGAATAAGATGTAAGTATGACATGTCAAATGAAATAGACATTTGATTATATTTAACGCTAAACACAAAGTATGAGGTACAAATTAAGATGATTTAAAGGTCAGGTTATATTTGAAAAAAAACACGTAAAGTTGATATATTTAAATATTATTCAAAAAAAGAAGAATTTGAATTTTCCATGAAATTTATATATTTTGTTTAATTAAAGAATAACCTTCTAGAATTGACAGTAAAATCTATATATATTATGTTTAATCAGTAGTAGAAGAGATCCTGTACGAAGCACCAAACTTGTTGTGCCATGAAATCTATTTATATATAGAAAGTTGAAGCAGAACCACTGTAGATTAGAACAGTGATTCACAGTGACTCTGTGCTTTAGTTTAGGACTCAGTTTTTGACTTATTTACAGTGCCGCCCAACTGTTTTGTTTGTGGATTTAGGAAATGACAAATGTCCTTGCTTTATGGTTCTTAAGAAACATCCGCATCACATACATTATTTTCGAGAATGCCATGTCTAGCAGACCCTATGTTTTTTGTTATTTATGATTGAGCCATTACAATTTGCCCTTCCCACAGCGCCTGTGCTTTATTTACAGAATGCCCATTTTATTTGCCACTTATTAAATGTTTATTTACGTGGTTGACCTATTTTATGGGCTTCAGGCTTTTCTTCCCAGTTTAGTTGGCCCTTTACACCTTGATTAAAAAGAAAGCCTCATTCATCAATTGGCCTAGCTTATTTGAGACTTCAATTGCAACAGTGCTTTCCCTCAAAGAGTAAAAAAAAAAAAACAGAAAAAAAAGGACATGGAGGGCTTCTTTTGAGGCATATCACATATTTTAAAAAATGTATTTTAAATTAAATAAAAATAATACTTTACCCTTTGGCTAATATATTTAAGCTATACATCTATTAACATAAAGTCCAAAGGATGTGCCTCCAAGTTTTTCCAAAAAATAATTTAATCTTGAGTTAATATATTTAAGTTCTGCACCCATTCAATAAAAAATATAATTAATCGTATTTCATAGATGATATTAAATGGTTATTTATTATAATAATAATAGGTTAATTGATATAATCTATAGTTGATTGCAGGATTGATTTTGCTATTCCATTCATTTCATGGAGTAAAATAAGTAAACATGCTACATATGTCGTTTTTCTTCATAACTTAAGTTATTTTTAGAATTTATTTAGAAATGAGAATTACTAAATAATAAATATACTTCATTATTTAAAGATGAATAAATCTATAATATTAGTTATTTATAAAAATATCAAATGCATAGTAATTTATTTTTTAAATAAAATGAAATTGTGATTCGAAACAACGCGAGCATTTTATTCTAGTTAAAATCGAAACCTTTTTCGCACCGTGCTCCGCTAATTCAATCAAGTGATGATATTCTATAGAAGAAATATAATAGTGGACACAGAGTAGTTGAGGTTTTGAATTACTGTGTTGGTTTGACATGGTTGAACTCGTTCATTTCTTAATTGATTTGTGCAAATCATTGTATTCTTGTTTGTGAAAACAGAATACTATATCATTTATCGGATCAACTAATATCTCTTGTTTAATCAAGTTAACGCGTGTACATTCTCATTGAATTCCTTAGTTTAAAAATGTGTATATATAAATCCCCCTTCTAAAATACTTCTGCCATCTCAAAAAATACTTATTTCATCTGAAAATTATATGCATTTTTTCTATTTTATATATTATTAAATAATATGTATTTTTTTAATTAAATTTAGTAGTAATGTCTGAAATACATATATTTATTTAATAAATACAATAGCTATTGATTTTAATACTCTGCTTAACCATTTATTCCTTTACATTTTTTTAAAGTTTGTCTTTTAAAGAAATTACAAGGCGTAAAAGGAGAAATATTTATTTGAAAAGAGACTAAAATAAAAAAAAAATCAAATAAAATGTCATCAGAATGTGAGTTTTTTTACCAAGAGTGGGACGGAGGGGATATGTATACTAAAATTATATTAATTTGATAATAAAAATAATTTGAAAATAATTATATTTATTATATGTCCATGCTTACCCAAGGCCATAAAGCATTGTAATCTCGACCGTTAAAACTTTGAATTGAAAAGATAATGCAAATATAAATTTCCTTGTTCAGTATGAAAGAGAAGATATTCTAATCTTTTTCTAAATCACTCCTCAAAAACTTTATAAAATCTCCATTCAAAAAATAAAAACTTTATAAAATCTTACCATAAAAAACTTCAGAAAATCTTAATTTTAAAATTAAAATTCATTAATCGAGATTATAATATTTAATTAACTATGTCTCTCAAGGCATAGCCTAGTGGCTGAGACTAGGGGTGTACAAAACCAAACCGGACTGAAAAATCGAACCGAATAATTCAATTTCGGTTCAGTTCCTATTTTCAGAATTTTTCTAAATTTTGGTTGGTTCGGTTTAGGATTTTTGACAAAAAATCGAACCGAATTGAAATTTAGTCTTAAAATCAAACCGAACTCCCATTTTAGCTAAAACTGAACTGAACCGAATTAATTTGATTTTAACCAACTATATTTTGGTTCAATTCGGTTTTATGGTTTTTAAAAAAATTCAGTTCGGTTCAAACCGAACCGAACAGATTCACAACCCTAACTGAGACATATGTATTGAACCTGAGAGTCACAACTTCAAATCCCCTCCCCCATATCAAGAAAAACTATAAATGATATTTTTGATAATTTAGTCAATACTTTTCTAAAATAAAAAGATTGGGACATGTTTAAAATTGAGAGCACATTATTGTAGAGTGAAATAAATATAATCTGTAGAAATAGATATATATACACATAAATGCATTACTTTGTATGGAACAAAGATCTGAACGTAGAAAACAATCATGCGCAGGTATTTAATAATAGTATATCTTTATCTCAACCAGAAATTTCGATCTGTTTGAGAACTTTATGCCCAGGCTGTATTTTCAATTGGTTCCCATTTTATGAAAGCATAAATACTTGTTGTTGACGTTATTATTTTTATTATTATTATTTAATTATTATGATGTGTCAAAAAAATATCAATGTTACCAACTCAAGAAGCAGGAAAAAGTGGAGACATAGCATTTATGCAATTGTAATTATAAGTAGTAGTAGTACCAGAGCATTAGAATAATTAATTGGAAGTTGATTACACATTCAATTTTCTTCAATTATTGCAGCTACTTTGTACCAAAGGAATTTATGTGATTAATATTTATGTTAAATTCTGGGTTCAATTGGAATGAACACATATTCAAAAAATTGGAAGTTCTGAAGTAAAATTTAGGAATATGAATTTGAAATATGTATATTCCACTATCAGTATCTTTTACCTAAATCTGTGCAGAGTTATGGTAGCGTGTTCTAAAAATGGAAAATGAATTCAATACAGTAACAATATTTTTTAGAAAGTCTGTCAATTTTTTTTAGAAAGTGAATTAAAATTTTACAATATTAATTATCAAAAAAATTACAATATTAAAGGAGGCAGCGATTTTTTTTTAAGTTGTAAGATAGTGGAATTAGTTAATTAGATCGATAATGTTGAAAAATTTGTTGGATACGACGGACTGGATAGATTATATATATATGTCACTCAAAAGCAGGATAAAACAACCATGTCACAACGCTAAAAAGGGAACTTACATTTAGGTAATGTCAAAACTTAATTTGTCTCTTAATGTTTATATTTTCTTTAAAAAAACCTTATACTTTTCTTTTAGTGCCAAGCATAGCATGAACGGTTGCCTCCCCAATTTCTTTGAAACCTGTTGCTTTTTGTTCGTCTTGACAAATTAATGAAAACAATATCCACATTCATCTAGTGGCTTCAGATCTTATCCTCGCATTGGATTAATCCATCAGTCACCATAATTTAGTCCTACATACATATATATATTTTGAATACACCATTAATTCCTTAAAGAAAAACAACTATGTTGTGCAAAAATTCAAAATAGAGAATGTTTCTGTTTCCGACATGTTTTGAAAGTTAAAACTTTTCGAAAACTTCAAAATACATTTCAGAAACTTCAATTTACATTCCAAAACTTATAAAATATTTACTATACATTTTTATAATTGTATTAATTTTTAGAAACTTTATGAAAACTTTCTATGAAAATTTGTACGAATTTTTTTAAATAATTTTTAAAGGAAAATCAATATTTAATTTCTTTTATTAAAAGTCTATATACTAGTTTTATTTATTAATTGTCCTATTTAAAAAGGATATATTGAATATACTAATATAATTTATTAATTGTCAGTGATTTTACGGATGATATTGATAGTGAAAAAGATAATAATGATGTGGTAGAAAACTCAGAAGAATTATTTTATCTTTCGATATGATATTTTAATTTGAATGATCAACTATTTATTTTAATTTTAATTTTATTTGAGTTATTATAATTAATTAATTATTATATATATTTATATAACGTTTCCTAAATTTTTCATAGTTTATATTTTTTGAAAATTATAATTCCCCGTGTCGTTTCAAGTCGATCCCATGATCCGTTTCCATGCAACCTAGAAAAACACTGGTGAACTAAAAATCAATTAAAGGAGGCAGTGTAAGGGAGGAGATTGAGTGATGGAAGTGGCCTGGTGGGGATAAAAAAGGAAAAGGAAAATATTAAGCATTGATTATACTCCTCAAATCATATCCGACTGGTGAGACTTTCGTACACCCTCACTCTTTTACCTTTGCTAACTACTAATTAGATACTACATCAATGTGTGTATTCACTTCTAAATGCTATTTATTATTTCATGTAAAGATATCATGTAAGAGCTTTTAAGAGAGAATGATGTAAGCTATTAAATGTTAAAACCTTTTTTTTATCGGAGCAAATGATAAGCCTTCTGAATTTTCTTTTTGCAAGACGAAAAATTGCTAATTGATGTCTCAAAGCTATTAGTCTAATGACATTTATGATTTAACTATCTTCTTATTTGTGCACATGTTTGTATACATACATATTAAAAAAAATTATATATAAAACACCATTTCTATTCATTTTTATTGTCATTTTAAACATAAATCATAGGGTGAGTTCATTACATATATGGTAGATTCATCCCAACCATTAACTTTGATGGATTCCATTGAAATTAATGGCTAAAACGAACTCGCCTCACACGTATAATGAATTCATCCTAAAAGTGCACTTTTTTAATAAATAAAATTTTGTTCTCGTTTAATTGTTACTTTAAAATAATTTAATATTTTAAAGTGATTATTGAGTTTTCTTCCCCAATGACCATGAAAAAATTATAGAATTTTAACTTATTGTTAATAAACTCTTTTAAATAATAAGGGTACATTGATCAATTATTTTCAAAGGGAAATAATATAAAATATTAAAGGTCTACTTAATGATAATTTATCAGATAATGACTTTTTTCCCGCATACAAATACATCCTACCATTGGTGTTAACAAGGAAGGATAATTTGTCCATTTGTAAAATAAAACGAACTAATCAGGCAAAAATCAATAACTAATAAATCAACTGGTTATCCTACTTGTTGCGACTTCACCTTCAAGGCTATCACATTATTATAAGAACAAACTCATAAATTGTCAAGATAAATAAGTAGTAAGTTAGCTGCCAACCTCTTCTCTTCGTCTTTAAGAGGAAAAGGTAAGTAGAGGTTGAAACCCTTTCACTACTATATACACAATGGATGAATGCACTAGATGTGTAGTAATCAATATCTTTCATTATTATAAATTTATAACTAACAATCCAAATTTGGTCCTGTGCCATCAAATGCTAGATTGCATTTCACTTCATCTTTTCAAAATTTATTTTTACTTGAATAAATTACTTGATGCAAATTGTTACCCCTCCGTTCCATTATAGAAAACTCATTTCACTTTTCACACTTACTAAGAAGACATAAATACATATTATTTTTTTTCTTATTTACCCCTATTAATGAATGCCTTGTTAATTATGTTTAACAATATAAAATGTCTTTTTAAAATTGTAAGGATGTAAAAAAGGAAGAATGAGCTAAAAATATCATTGAAAATATAAATATAACTTCTTAAATTGGTCATCAGAAGGGGAGAAATAGGTCCTCTAATCTATATTTGGACGGAGGAAGTATATCCCTATGTTACGTGCATGAAGGGCATGTTTGGTTTAGTCACATTGCTCAGATTTTAACAGTGAAAAACTAATTGTTAATTATTAAAATCAACTGTTTATTGTTAAAATTTATGGTAAGTGTTTAGTAATTTAGTAGTTGTATCGAGGATAAATTTTTTAAAATTATTAATAAAGACATTTAAATTTTAAAATTAAATTATTTTTAATAATAATAATAATATCTATAGCATATGTACAAAATTTTATTATAATAAATATACTTTCTAACATATACGAAATTTAATAATGATAAAATCTTATTAAAACAATATATATATGTTCATATTATAATAAATTTAAAATTATTATTCAGGCGTGCGTGTGTTTGCGTAGTGCCTATTTGGATTAGCTTTCAATTCCGGGTGAGCTTTTGAAGCAATCAGAAGTTATGTAGGGTGTGTGATAAGTAGCGGTCAGTTTAGTATCAAGCCGCCTTACTCCAACCTTAATCTTTCAAATCAAATTTAAGGTTGAATTGGTTGATTGAATTAGCCAAATATATAGTACATCAGTATAAATGTGATAATTCTCTTTTATAACTTAATGGTAAATTGAGTGAATCACTACAAGAAAATTCTGAATTAGAAAGGGATTTTAGAAACGAATTAAATCCCTTTCTAATTTAGAAACGGATTTTGGACAATTAGAAACGGATTTATTAAGGGAACTGATTTTTTCTCGATTTAGAAACGGATTTTTAATCCTTTTCTAATTTTTGACGGGTATTCCCGCCAAAAATTTAGAAACGGATATTATACATTTAGAAACGGATTCAAAATTCCATTTCTAAAATTTAGGGGGAAAATCTGAATTTTCTTTTTAATTTAAAAACGGATAATTAAATTTAGAAACGGACAAATTCCGTTTCTAAATTTAGAAACAGATTTCATTAAATTTAGAAACGGATTTATCCGTTTCTAAATTTATAACATAAATTCAACCAGAACTCTTCTCCTCCCTTCGACGTCAGAAACCTAAAAACTTAATTAGAATCTAGAGATCAGAAGGAGGAGGAGAAAGAAGAAGAAGAAGAAGAAGAAGAAGGAGAAGACGCCTGACGCGAAGAAGAAGAAGAAGAAGAAGAAGTAAAAGCTCGACGTCACACCGGTGTCCACCATTCTCGACAGTAGCCTCCACAGCCTCGACAGTAGCCTCCACCTGCAGGTTAGTTAATTAAATTTTATTTTTCAATTAATTTGCCATCCTCTGCAGCCTCAACAGTAGCCTCCCCATCCTCGACAGTAGCCTCCACCTGCAGGTTAGTTAATTAAATTTTATTTTTCAATTAAAAATTAATTAGTAATAATT
>CANYLF011887684.1:0-13483 GCA_948193215.1 Bocquillonia castaneifolia | reverse complement strand
ATAGCATGTTGCACTTTACATAACTTTATTAGAAGAGAAGATAGAGCAGACAACCTTTTTACATTATACGTGAAAAGAAGGATTAGAGATTTATGAAAATTACAGCCTTGGAGTGGTACAAGAAGGCGTTCAAATAGATTTGTCTCAATAAAGTCAAATGAGTGTCATAAGAAATGTTATAACTGATCAATTGTGGAATGATTACAATCATCGATGTGGCAGGTCTTAAATTTAGATTTTTCTTGTAATGGTAGTAAAATTTAAACTTATATATTAAAATATTGGTCTTTTTATTTAATGTTGGGACATTACTTTTTTTTTTTTTGCTTTTGTTGGGACATTACTTTAATATGATTATATGAAATTATGATTTTAGTAATTTTAATTTTCAAATAATTTTGTTTTAATTTTCTTGTGGTTATATATTGACTACTAAATCTTTGATTATGTATAACCTTCGAAGTAAAATAGTTAAATTAATAGTAATAAAATAAAAAGTTAAAATAATACATTTTAGAAAATAAAAACATAGTGAAAATTAGATAAAAAGAACATGATTTCTATTTTTCAATTCTCCATTTAAAAAATGGAAAACAAGAAAACTAAGAAAAAGAAACGAAAATTGGAGGAAGTAGATAATTTAATTTTGCTTGGTTTGTTTTTGTAATGCTACTTCCCAGGAAGTTAGGAGGTTAACTTCCCTTTGACTAAGGAAGTAAGTTCCTTAGCAAAACCTTGGTAAGTATAACTTTCTGAGTTGTTTAAGATTAGTTCCTATTTTGTCCTCGTACATATTATAAAAGGTAATTATATTAAGAGATATTTATGTCATTAGATTTTATAAAATAATTTTTATTTAGCAAATGAATTTATACTTCCCAAGAAGTTTTAAGTGAATCAAACACTTAAAATTTAACTTCCCAGTAAATTAACTTCGCATAAAGTTTCATTTAGGAAACCAAGCAAGACCTTAGTTTGTTATGATGTTGGGAGACCATCTCATATTCCCTCATCAATTGATGGTACTCCTTAGTATGTCAAGTTTTATGATTATTATACTGTTGGGTTTATTTTTTAAAATATAAGTCTGAATTTCTCAACACGTTTATTAAATTCAAGCATTTAAAAGAAAAGTTTTTTTGACTGTTCCATAAAACAATTTCAAATTAATTGGGAGTATCGAGCTGTACAAATTTATCTTCTTAGCCATGGAATTACCCAATGTAGTTATGTCCTAAAACCCTGTAAATCTTTCATTATCACCTTGTATCCATATCGTCTCATCTATTTAACCTATATACTATCAATACAGGTGTGCTTTTACCATGCAATCAACCTTCTCAATTGTGCCTTTTAGTAAGATCATAGTTAATAAATTTTGTTTGGAAATGAAGCTTATCGGAGCAAGGTATATATTTCAACAAAGGGTACGTAATTTCGTATAAGGAGGAAGTGCATTTGGGTAGACTAAAGAAGATACAGGTCACACTAAACTTGTACTCAATTATAAAATAATTACTAAATTTTATTTTTTATTTTTGCCACCGAACCTTAATTTTTATAAAATAAGAAGACATCAATCAGAGTTAACACTTTTTTATAACTTAATAGTCAAAAAATAAATATTGTTAATTATTTTTTTATTTTACTTAACATATTAGTGGTATATGATATAAAAATTATACAAATAAATAAATATCAAATATATTTATGTTAGATAATGTGAAAAAATATTAAAAAATATTTATTTTTGAATTGTCACACCATAAAAAAAAATATGCATTCTGATAGATTACCTCCTTTTTCATACAAATTAAAGTTGTGTAAGAATAAAAAAATAAATTAAAATTAGTAACCATTTTATAACTAAAATAAAGTTTTTTTTACCTATAATTTCTTTAACCTGTATTTGGGTTAATGAGGCAATGAAACGGCTAAAGGAGGTTTACCCTTTAGTTATATGTCATCATGTTGAAGGACATGGCCGGTGCTTTGATGCTGCAATATGTGACGGCGTTTTGCTGTCTCTATCATTGGGAAAGGAGGGTACCCAATTCTTTAATTAATTGGTTCTTTTACAGCTTGAAATTGTGGTTATATATGGAATTTATGGTCCTAATGCAACCAACTTGATCTTTGGCAAATTACTATCGGAACCAGCAGCTTAGACCGGAAGTTCGCCGGTCAGTTAATGGGCTAATTTAACTCTTCAGCATTCATACATATTTTTAATCTCATAATTCCAAATACCACTATATACTAATAATTTATGCTCAGGAAAAAAAAAAAAAAAAGAAATCTTCATAATCTTCAATTATATAATATCAACTCCACCATCAAGGTCGAATCTCTGCAAATGCCCATTTACTGAATAGTAATTTTTCTATTTTCATACTTCCTGGCGGCTTTTTCGTCAATAACACTAGAGATGATTAAAGTATTACCACCAGATTATCAATCGGCTCCTCAATCTTTTTTCCTTCTTCACATACGACCTCTATATAATAATATTCTATTATAAAATAAACTCTATATAAGAATAAAAATTTCCATTCCAACTTTCACTAATTAATTATAAATAAATCTCTATTAAGTTATAAACTCCATATAATAAAAATTAATTTAGTCTTAACGATACGACTGTATAGAGATTTTACTCTATATATAAAGAGGTTTGTAGTAGTTGAATTTTAGATAGCAATTTCCTTTTTCTTTATATCAGCCTGACATCACATGCAGCACCAGGCGGTGAGTATCATATATATATATAAGCATTAAGCAAGACGATCAACAAATGAAGATTTCTATTCAACTACTCTAAGGCGGATCCGTTCAGTTACATATCAAGTTTCTATGCATACAAATGCCCCATAACTATATATCGATCCTATTAACCTTGCCATCTTCAGCTACACTTCAATATATTGTGTTGTATAATTATCCTATGGAATTTATAGGTTCTACTTTGATATATAACAATAATAAATGAAAATAAAAGGGGATTCTTATTTATAATTTCAGTATAAATTAGAGGTGAGATTTAAAGTTTACAACCATAAAAATTATTAAGTTTTTTTTTGTAGAATTCATATAATTGGAGTGATCTTGTGGGAGCCAATGCACAGCGAGACCTTTTTTTTTTTTTTTAATTTTTTTCATCATTTCTCACAGTTAAATGAACTTTTGCTTTTCACAACCATTTTCAGTCTGCATCTTTAATCTCTTTATCCTCTGTGAAGGTTATGTGGGGGAAGTGGAGAGTGCTTTTGCTTTATAAGACCCAAGTTGTGCAACTTGTTTTTGTTTCAAATGGTTTGAAAAATTCTTCTATAATGGACCAAAAAACACATATTTGTGTATTTCGTTTCGGTATGCAAATAATCAGAGACCCGTTTACATGCAATGGTAAACCCAGAAAAATTTCAATCAGGAAAAAGAACTTATAAAACTAAATTTGAGGGGGGAAATTTTAAAACAAAAACTTTTTCTTATTAAGATTTTGGAATTTTTTTGAAGGCCGGGCAATGACCCCTAGCCATTGCCCCTTAACCGCTTAATTCCACCATTGTATATACATCTTATGATCCATTAGATTATAATTCATATAAGAAAATCCTAAGCGATTACGTGTCTAAATTCCATTTACAAATCAATAGATAAAGCATAATTTGGCAATGTACCTTTTCAATTATGCAATTTGCATTTGCCTTGTGTGACTCACATCTCATGATCGAACCATGTTTTTGGCAGTGGAATTGAATCGGATCCTTGATTAATTAGTGATGTCAAGTGTGTGAGCTTGAAAAGAGACAACTAAAATGATATTGATAGAGAAGAACTATATATTATATATATATAATTATTATGTACCAAAAGTTTTAAGGATTTAACACATTACAACCCATTGAAAATTTTAGCTAAGGCCTTCCATTTCCTAATAAGGAACAATCCAATCTTCTTCCAATAAAAAAGAGAGACTGATAGAGGAAAATAGAGAAATAGCAAGAGCCCAATTTAATAGTAGTCAAGCATTAAGAGTTGAAAGGGTCCTTAATTTCATTTGAATCATGCATTGCGAATGCTACTCCTCCAAGTCTCCAACATAAGCCTAATTAATTGGGAGGACTCGAGCATTCTTCCAAATGTAGCCTCAGCCCTCTTTGAAATTCTATATATGGATAGGCCATTGGTTGGTTTGCATCATCCGTTCTCCATCTATACAATTGAATGAAATTTAATAATTAATTAGTTACACATCCATCACTTGAAGCATACTCATTTTTAAAGAAATTGACATAAACTAATTAAAATATACAAAAAATTATTGCATGACTATGGTCACGAAGCATTCTCAATCGAGCAAGAGTCATATACAAATGGTTCAGTGGACTCTAATCTATATATATATATATATATATATATTGAGTTTTTATAAATTAATTAATATTTCTTAAGATTATATTAATTAGCTGGGAACCATTCATCATAAATTAAGCAATTTGAAATTGGGGCATATATAAATGATGAACCTTAATTTGTCGGTCCATAACTATTAAGGTTAAAGAAACCCTTTTAGTATGTAAGATTATTGGAGTGGATGCAACTAGCGTCAATCATTATAAAAATTCTACTGCTGTCTTTGTCGAAAATAACACTTAAGAAGTAGTATGCAATAATATTAAAATTAAATGAAAATATATATTAATCAAAAATCACCTGAAGTTCTGTACAAGATGGTGAAGGAAGAATGCGACCTCAACCTTAGCAAGTTCAGATCCTGGACAGCATCTAGATCCTCCACCAAAAGGTGTAAATTTCTTGCATGTTTGATCTTGGGTCTGAATTAATTATATACCCAAATAAAATTAAATAAAGAAATACATTAATATATATAAATATGTGCACTTAATTAATCTCCTGGATCAAAAAAGAAAAAAAAATTCTCTTCCTAATATGTCATTTCGACAAAAATTTCAAGATTATTAAGATTATAATCTTTGAATTAAGAAAATTCTTATAATAAATCATGGTGCCTTACAACTTGATGAGAAGAAAAGAAACTAGAAGCAGTTAGCTAGTCATAATCAAATAGGTCCACAATCCCAACATAACTAAGAATAGGAAATGACATTAATATTTTTATGAAATAAAAATAAAAATAAAAACTATGTAGGATGGTCCATTTCCAGGATTACCCTTACTAGATATTTTTGAGGTTAATGTAATTAATAACTAATATAATTATTAATTCTTAATTAATTATTACCTCCCATCTCCATGGATGAAACTGGAGAGCACTTGCATGCAGAGATGGGTCTAGATGTACTGCTGTGAAAACAGGTAGGACCTTCCAGCCAGATGGAATTAAATAACCTGAAAAAGAAAAGGTGCGAATAAATATCTTAAAAAGAGGGGGAAATAATTCATTAAATTAATATTAATTAGTATTTTATTAGTTAAAAACATTGTTCATTTAAAATAAAACTTCACTAAACGGACGTGGTTCAAGTGGTAAACGAACATAGTTTAAGTGGTAAAACCACTTGAACTTGCACACTAATTTATATCTGGAGGTCGAAAATTTGATGTTTGAAGGTCGAAAGTTCGATCCTTGGAGCCTTGGAGCCACATGGGAGAGTGTATTTAAAATGAAACTCACTCAACCGAGAATGTATTTTCAAATGGGACTCCGATACCCGAAATAACAATAATTATCCAAAAAAAACCTTCACTAAAGTAATATATTAAAAGTAACTATAATAAAATAATTCTTTACTAGTAGTATAAAAATAGGCCAAATTCATCAATTTGATAAGGGATTTGAAATTTGGATAAATTTATTAATTTGACTCATCATTCAAATGATTTTTTTATTTATAAGTACCATTTAAATGATATTTTAATGCTCGTAAGATACTGCTTTTATGATGTTCAAATTCACTTTTGACCAAAAATATTGACCAGCTAATAATTTTATACTATGTACTAAAATTGCTAAAAATTAATAAATTGTCAAAATTATCAAACCCCACAAAATTTGGATTTTTTTTTGACTATTAGACATATGTTTATAGTAATATAGAAATACAAAAGGTTCATGCATGCTACATTAAGAAGTGTAAAGCATGTGTATTAACAAATAAATATAAGCTTGAAAGAATAATGACCTCTAAATTTGACATCTTTCAAAGCCTTTCGGTGCACAAATTTTACAATGTTCCCATATCTAAGTGCTTCATTGATGACCTAGACAACAAAAAAAATAATATTAATAAAATAATTAATTGATATGCAGAGAAAAAGTAAGGAAAATCATGCTCTATATAATCATTGCAAATTAGCATGGCTGAAACTAAAAGGTGTAAAAGGAATAAAAGATATATAAATTTATAATATCAGATTCCTAAAAACTGAAACTAAAAGGAAGAAAATAATAATAATAATAATAATAATAAGATGATAATGATAATAATAATTATTATGATTAAGAGGAAAATTGACATTTTCTTACATGTTGAGTAAATTCCATGCTCTTAAAATCTTCCCAGTTCAAAGGCTCATCTTTCTTCTTCATGCTTCTTATATTTTGATGCTCTAGCTGCACGTATATTGATGCAAAAGAGAGATAGCATATTAAGGATGTTAATTAGTTCATTAATTAATTCATTAATGTAATTACTAATTAAAGTGTTACTTAATAATAGAATGTATGTTATTGAGTGTGTGCATGTGATAGTAAGTGGGTGCAAAGTAAATAATTAAATTAAGGGTTAATAAATTAAGATTAGTGTAATTAATTACCTTGAGCTGATCTAATGCTGTGGGTGAGTTGGATAGAAAATAAACAGCCATAGTCATTAAGTGAGAAGTAGTTTCATATCCACCCAACAGAGAATCCAAAACAAAACTAACTTTTTCATCTTCGGATAAGGTATCAACACATAGAAGTATCTCAAGAAAATCACTACTCTTTTTGGATGATGATCTATAATAATAATCATCAATATTATTATTATTATTATTCCTTCTTTTCTCTATAATTGCTTTTACAGTAGATGATATCCTTCTTCTAGCCTGTAAAGAAGAAGAAGAAAAAAAAAGGTTGCATCACATGCCCTTTATTTCTTTCTTTTTCCTTCTCACTATAAAGCTATACATGAGAAGCAATAAAAAGAAAAATAAATAATAATAAAGAGGAAATTCTATATGCCCTGTACAATTATTGAAACCCACCGTTTTATTTATAATTATCTAGCAAATTATATATAAACTTAAAATAATTAATTATGATCACCTGAACAGCTCTTGCATATGGAGTTCCTGGAATATAAAGAGGAAGAGATATGAGTCCTTTCATAAAAGTGAGAAAGTCTTCAAGAATTTTTTTAGTCTCTGGTTCTTCTGGTGTCAAGCCTAGCACTTGCTTCACTATTACATTGAATGTGAACTGTAACAAAATTAAGAAAAAAAATATATATTACTATATGGTGAGTTCATGAAAAAAAAATTTCAAGAAAAGATAATTAAAGGGTAGTTGGTAATTAATTAATGATGAGTAAAATATATATATATAGTAAAAATTAATTAATTTAATACTAGTAATTAAAGACCTTTCTTGCTTCTTCACAGAAGAGGACTTGCTGCTTATCTTTCCAAGAGTTAAGAACTTGAATAGAAGTTGCTTCAATGTCATTGAGAAAAGAAGGCTTAGATTTGATAATATTGACAAGTGAAAGGGCAACATTTCTTAGCCTTTTATGTGTATCACCAACAGCTACAAGCATTGAAACATTTCCAAGAATTCCATGGATAGGCTTTGGATAACTACACTGGAAAAGTTTCCCTTCATTTTGAAGTATGAAGTAGTTAAGCTCTTCATCACATGACACTACTGTTGGTGAGAAAAATAAATGGGATTTGAACACTTTCCCATACCTACAAAAAAAAAATTTCCATAATTAGAAAATAAATTTTTTCAAAAATATAACAAATAAATTTTTTAAAATTTTCTTCTTACCTAGAACAATGATCTTGGAGGAATTTTCCAAGAGAATTAGAAGCATGAGGCTTTAAAAAACCAAGTGTTTCACCTAATATTGGCCACCCAAAAGACCCTTTAAGAACATGATCACCATGTTTTAAGAACATGGGCAAGAAATGATTAAAGATAATACCCAAAACACCACAAAATATACTAACAAAAACCCCAAGCCAGAAATTCCCACTAGTAGCCATGGAGATGACAAAGAAAATTTTCAAAAAAAAAAAAGATAAAAAAAGAAGAAGGGTGATTTTTATTTTATTAAGGGTTGTGTTTTAAGATATATATGTATTTATATATTCTTTGTGTTTATTTATTTGATAAAAAAAGAAATGAAAATAATTCTTTAGAAATAAAAGGAAAAGGAGCTAAGAAAATAAAGTGAGGCTTTGATAGGAATAAAAATTTGGGCTCGAACTTTCTCTATATATAGAGAGAGGGAGATGCCGAAGGGAAAGAGATGGCCTACACTATAATTTTTTTTTTTTTTTTACAGAAGGAAAAGGTAACAGGCTTTTTACAACATAATTACAGTGGTAAAAATATTTTCTTCATCAGATCAGAGCATAGGAAATGAAGAAATTGAAGTCCACCGTGCTATTCTAGGTCCTATACGTTAGACCTTTTTACTGCAACTATATAGGGATTCAGAAGAGTGAAAGAGATTGATATATATACGCATTGAGGAAAGGAATTATTACTGTGGTAAATTAATTTAATTACCCTTTCTTTGAAGTAATTATTAACCAACCCTGTGATAAATCATACCTTAATGATGGCTTAGCATGGTTCTTTTTTAAAATATGACAACTAATTAGGCCTAACCTAACTTTTTATATCGTATGAGGCTAGAGAATCTCTTTATTTTCATAATGTTAATTCAAACTAATTTTATTTTTACAAGGAGAATTTAAGAATTTAGTTAACTAGGGAAGTTACAAATTGGACTCTCAACTTTGTCTAAAATCTCATTTTAGAACTTCAAATTATTTTTGATCCAATGAAACCATTCGAGTTTAAAAGACCGAACAAATTGGCATACTTTTCAAAATTATTGTTCAAAAATTTTAATGCTTACATTCAAATCCTAAAATTTAATCTTCATTGTTTTTTCATTTTTTTTATTTTATTTTGATTCATTAATTATTTTAATTATTAAATTAATTTTATAAAGTCCTAAAATTATATTAAAATAAAAATAATTTAAAATAATATTAATAAAACATTTAATTAACTAAGAGTATTAATAATATTAATTTTTAATAAAAATATTGTTACCTTAATTAAATTTATATATTTCTATTCAGATACTGTAATTAAAGATTATTATTATTTATCTATAATTAATTTCATTAAGTGACTAAGAATTTTTATTTAACCATATAATCTTCAAGTGAAAACAAATTAAATTCCTCAAAAAAAAATGAATATCAAATATTTTATTTTGTGATATGAATGTTTATAAGTGATTTGATATGATGACAACTATTATGTCTTTATGCTTTATTTATATAAAGACACCAATTTATACAGCACAACTTAGTTACTTATTAATGTATTTTAAGACTTTTTTCTTTAACTTATTAATTAATTTATCTAAAGTAACAATACTTTCTTATTCTTCCTAAAATGTTTTTTTTATTCGATATTTCTTTCACATAAAAATATTATCGGTTGTACTTTCTTATAGACCCATTCATCTAAGTTCGCATCCAAAACTTAACTATCATTTTTTCCTTAAAAATAAACAATGAATATTCAATATATTATTAAAAACGCTTTTTTCATTTGAAAATGATAATATTAAATGAAAATTGTAATCAATTAAATTAAATCAATTAATGATGAGAAAATATTAATTTTGAATAAAAGTACCTCAATAGAAATATATAAATTTAATCAAAAGTAACGATATTTTTATTCAAAAACTAAAATTATTGATATTGTTAATTAACTAAATGTTTAATTATTATTATCATCATTATTAATATTTTATTTTTAATATAAATTAGGAGTTTATAAAATTAATTTAATATTTAAAATAATTAATGAATTGAAATAAGATTAAAAAAACTATCCAAATAGTAAAAAAATGAATATTAGATTTTAGGATATGATTGAAAGTATTTTATAGTTTTTAAATTACAAGTTTGAAAAATGTGACAACTTGTTCCTTTTTTGAAAATTGAATGGTTTCATTGGACCAAAAAATACTTAAAGTTTCAAAGTGAAATTATAGGAAAGGTTGAGGGTCCAATTTATACCTTACCCTTTAAAAACTAACATATTTAAATTCTTTAGTTTCCATTTTAAATTGAGTTTGTTTTTAGTTGACTTGAACGGTGATTTGTCTATAGAAAGAAAGCACAAAAATAATTTCTAAAATTCATATTTATGATCTCCATATGTTGTAAAATTCATTTAAAATTTGATCTGATAACTTAGTATAGCTCAAATTTTAACCAATTTTTCAAATATAGCTCCAGCTTTAAACTATGTCAATTAGTATCATATATTTTATGTTCAGTGTCAAATATAGTCTAGTAAGACACGCCAGATTGATTTAAAACCAAATATATATCAAACTTTCATTCTATTTTCAAATATACCCCAAACTTTTTATTTAGTTTCAAATCTAGCAAATTTTATCTAACGTGTCTTGCCAACTAGGAGAAAGAATAAAAGGTAAGGATGACATGCCAGATGAAACACACGTCTGGTTAAAATTGACATTCAATGCAAAGTATAAGATGCTAATTGACACAATTTAAAGTTAGAACTATATTTGAAAAATTAATCAAAGTTCAGACTATACTAAACTATTAACCTTAAAATTTTAACTCTTCGAACATAATTTAGTGGTTGAGAATGTATGAACTTAGGAGTTTCAGGTTCAAATCACTTAAGTGTGAAAACAATTGTTAGAATTTGAATTGTATACATGTGTGAACATATTTATAAATACATATGGGCATTTAGACGTGCATGCATTACGGTCAATAATACATATGGGCATATGGGAGTATATATTACTATTATAAAGTCTAAGAACCTAATTAAAGTGATATAATTTTATGTAATGGTACATGTCATTTAAAGTATAAAGTGTGGAGTTAATATATGTGTAGAATTTCTGAAGTATAAATTAGTAATTAATAATGGACAAATTGGTAATATCACATGCAAAGTTTATTATAAATAGGATGTGGTTCTTAAATGATGCAGTGATCTTTTTCTTTCTGAATTTCATTTATTAAAAAAAATTAAAAGAGAGACATTCAATTTGAAGATCATCTTCCTGATTTTCATATTCAATTGTTATGGTTATGGATTCTGGCACGCTTTCGCTTTTCTTTCTTTTTTTGTTGTCAAATAATTTATTAGATAAAATTCGGTTCTTAGATTAATCATTAATTGTAACAAAAATCACTGAATTTTTTTTTATCCATTGTGTGTGAAGTAATTAGTGACACAAATTAATTTAAATCAATTGGGATTATAATTGGAAATCACTTTTAAACACGATTTTTTAAGAGAAAAATATTTAACAATCATAATTTTCAAAACACTTTAAAAGAAATTTTAAGCACATTCACTTGTTCAAAAGTTCCAAAGGACTAAGCAATAAGGTGTCATATGCAAATTGTAAGAGTTGAATAGGATCAGAGAAATTATCCAAATAGAATCCATCAACTATACCGTCTGATGCTGCTTTTTCAACAAGCTCGTGAGACTCTTCATAGCAAGCAGAAATAGAAAATGAGATAATGGGTCTCCTTGTCTAACTCCTCTCAACATAGTGAATGGAGGAGTTAGTGAACGGTTCACTGGAACAAAAATCTTAGAAGGCTGCAGCATACTAGATATCCAATTCAATTATTTTAGTCAAAATTCATCCTGTCCATAACAGACAACAAAAGGGCCAAGCTACACTATCAAAAGCCTTCTCAAAGTCTAGCTTTAATAATAAAAGAGGCTGCCTTCTCTACTTAGCTA
This sequence comes from Bocquillonia castaneifolia, assembly GCA_948193215.1. NCBI lineage: Eukaryota > Viridiplantae > Streptophyta > Magnoliopsida > Malpighiales > Euphorbiaceae > Bocquillonia > Bocquillonia castaneifolia. The sequence continues at coordinate 1,446 of CANYLF011887684.1, read as the reverse complement.
GATGAATGAGTTCATGGGCGAGAAAAGAGCAATCATGAATGCTCCGCCCTTTCACAAAAGCATGCTGAGAATCAGAAATTAAGGCATAAAAGGAGAAAGTCTGTAAACCAAAACCTTAGATACCAACTTACAAAAACCATGAATAAGACTGATAGGTCTAAAATCTTTCAGTAAAGAAGCCATATCAATCTTAGGAATAAGCACCATATAAAAGAGTAGTTAAGATTAAAGGGAACAGAATTTGTAAGATGCAACTGCTAAAAAAGATTAATGCATTTCTTCTTCAAGAAACTCCAACATCTTTTATAAAAATAAAAGTTGAAACTTGTTGGCTTTTGTGGCATCAATCCATCTTATTTTGAATTTAACAACCTTTTTTTCTTTGTCTAACAAAGTTCCTAAGTGTGTAGGTTTTCAACCAAGCTAGTTTTGAATGACTCTTGCAAACTGTGCCCGCGACAAGGGGAGCCGCGCCTACGGCTAATATCGCACGCACAATGAGGAGATCGCCCCCACGACCAGCGACAAAGCGCGCTCGCGAAAAGGAAATCGCGCCCAGACCTTTTGGTGCAAACTTAGAAGGCTTCTGTACACTTCGAGGTCGCACCCACGACATAACCAAATCGCACTCGCGATTTGAGAAACATAGAGCCCATTTCTGAAGGTTCAAGGTCGCGCCCGCGATAGACTAAATTGCCCCCTCGATTTTATCAGAGAGAAGTCCCTCCTCAAATGAAATCAGGCCACTACTCAATGACATCACTAAATCGCCCGCGGTTTGATCAAAGAAGAAGCCACTCTAAAGCAATCAAGCCACTCTCTTAAAAAGGTATCCTCTTCGTACAAGCGGTTTGATAAAAAAGAGAGCTGCTCCTCCAAGGCCATCTATCTGCTACACCAAAAGGCGTCTTCTTCGGAAAGCGACAGACTAATCGACTCACGGTTTGATCAAAGAAGAAGCGCTCCTCAAGGCAGGCAAGCTGCTCCTCATATGCATCTTCTTTCTTCGCACCCGCGATTCACTAATTGTCGAGCGGTTTGATGAAAAGAAGAAGTCACTCATACAAGGCAATCTAACCGCTCTCAAAGCATCTTCTGCGCAATGATTTCACACCCGGGATTAGAGATATCGCACCCGCGATTCGATTAAACAGAGAGCAGCTCTCAAAGTCATCCTCTGCCTAATGATCTCGCGCCCGTGATTATAAATGTCGCACCCGCGACATTCAAGTGAGTCTCTAAGAAAACTAGCCGTTGGACAGATCACGCCCGTGACCATCAAGCCGCACCCATGACCTGACAGTTTTTAGTGCTTTTATTGAAAAAGTAACTAGCTGTTAGAGACACACTTGGTCTTGTTTCTAACAGCTAGTTTTGGGTATTATGGCTATAAATACCCATCATAAATGTTCTTCAAGTAAGACCATTAATTCTTTGATAGCCAAA
>CANYLF011887412.1:0-10205 GCA_948193215.1 Bocquillonia castaneifolia | reverse complement strand
TAATTTCAATTAGCCTTATTTTATTTATTAAATGAGTCATTCGAGCTTAAGTTTAAAACTCATTTACAAATGAATCAAACACAAGCTCACACAAGTCTAATTATGAAGAATTAAAAAAACAATGATTTTTAATTCATTATTCTACTAGAGATAAAAAAAAGTTAATAAATGTATTTAATATTAAGCTTTAATACTATACATAAGAATATAAAAATAATTATGTATTTTTTGTCTGGTATTTCAGAGGAATAAACAATACACAACACAGATATAAATATAAACATGATATTTTCGATACTTTCTATTTTTCGTTTCTGTTATTGAAACGAATAAAAGATAGCGTATCTAAATCTAAATATAGAATATATCTTGGAATGTCTCTTAGTAATGACTTCGGCTGGAAACTTTTAATTAAGATAGGAATATGCATAAAAAATTATTTTTGTGTTAATTCAAAGCATAGAAAGATCCGTTGAGCGCTTTGTGGCTATTTCATAATAGATCCGAACACTTGCCCTGGATTGACTTTCAAATCATAATTGCTCTAGTGAATAACTAAAGAAAATAAATAAGATAAATGAGAGATAGAAGAGAAAGAGAGACAGAAGAGACAGAAACTAATTACTTATTATAAGTAAGTGCGTCCGTCTTTGCATAGTTTTCATCAAAGGAGGAAGGAAGTCGCTTCTCATACAAAAGAATCAGTTTTTTTTTTTTTTTTTTTTTTGTAGTTATTTAACAATGGTATCCTTCGACTCATATTAATCCATTGTGAGGAGGCTAGTGCCCCAACTTATAAGGCTATTAAAAGCCTCTTACCTTTTCCGAGCGAAGAAAAGATTCGAACTCGAAATCTCTTCTTTGATGATGAGGTATTTTACCATTTGTACTTATCTATTGTTTAATAAAATAAATAGAGTTAATTTTTTTATTGTATATTTTAAAATATAAATACTAGTAAGAAATTGTGTTAAATTAATTTTATGAATAAATATGTTAGTGAGGATTGAATTAGATATTTATTAAATATTTTATTTTCAATCAAGTCTATAGCATAACTGTGGTAAATAAAAAAAACTTAAAAGACTAATTTGTAATAAGATGATTATAATCAAAGTAAAAAAGAAAAACAACCGAATCACCACGTGAGGCGGTATAAAATGCCGGACGTCCAGGCGGGGCGTCTAGCATTTTTGTTCTGATATTGATAGATAGGCTGGGTAATCATAGAAGGGAGCAAATTTCATAATTGTATACCACACCATTTTGAGAGCAATACAACTGTGATGAGTCGAGATTGCTTAATTGGAGGTTTTTTTTTTTTTGGAACTAATTGGACTTTAATTAGATGGAATCTTAATGTAGTATTAAATGAATAAAAATAATTTAAAACAAAAATAAAAATAATAAAAAATACAGGTCTCTTTCTTTCTTTATTACATGTCCCTATTCATTCATCATCAATATCCAATTCTAAAACCAAAAATGGTCAAGAAAGTCACTGACACCACAATTACATCTTTCAAGGTTTCAACACTTCTTCTCTCTGCCATTCACTTTTAACACTGAAACAATAAAATCCAAAACCCCCTCTCACATTCTCTCTCTCTGTCTGCCAGGTTCCCTTCATCATTATCCACCTGTCATTCTTCCATTGGCCCTTCTCCTCCTCCTCCTCCTCCCATCTCTCTGACTCCCTCTGTGTGTCTTGACTTTCTTTGTGTGTTTCCACATGCAGAAATTACTATAAAAATCCAATCTTTCTGTATGTTTTGAGACTGTCATCTCAAAGATTCATTCTTTTTCCTTTTTACAGTTAAAAGAATGGAGTTGGTCCCTTATGATGACCCGAATTCTAGGGAGGAGTCATCAACAAGAACAACTCTTCCATGGAAGGAAATGTTTAGATCGGCTTCTTTTAATAGACCCACCACCAGTCTCCCTCCACAATCGCCACCCAGTTCAGCAAACCCACCGCCCAGTTCAACAAACCGATCACCGGAGATGCCAAACCCTTCAACGCCACAACCAGAGACACCGAGCTCTAATGTTCACCCAGATCAAAGAACTGCCTTGTCTGGTGATCCTCAGGTCAGGCTTGCACTTTATATAACCATGGCTCATGCTGGTCTTGCTTTTACTATCTTTATGCTTTATTTTGTCGGCAAGCTTTTGCAAGAGTATTTAAGGCCTATTCAATGGGCTGTTTTGTGTTCTATTCCTCTGAGAGGTATACAAGATACCCTTGTTGAATTTTGGAGGGCGCCTTTAAATTTAGGCCTTACTGAGACTGTCTTTGCAATTCCAATTGCTATTTTTAAGGCTTTTGTAGGTACTATTGTTGATATTAAGGAGGTTTTTTTAAGGGTTTTTCTTAAAAAAGCTAAAAAAAATGGTCCAAGAAGGCATAGGAGAAGTGGGTTTTCAAAATTGGTAAGATGGTTAGTAGCATTTGGAGTTTTTGTGATTACTTATGAGAGTATTGGAAGTATTGGTTCATTAATGATCCTTGGTTTAGGATTTATGTGTGGAACTAAAACTGCAGATTCTACATTTTCTGCTGTGTCTTCCTTTAAGACTAACAGCTTTAGGCGCAGTGCAGTTAGTTCTTACTTTACTAGAGGAATATTGAAAAGATTGGATACTATGGTTGCAATTGGGTTGATTGTTGCAATGATTATTGGCTCAATGACTGGATTGATATTTTTCTCATATAAGATTGGTGTTGAAGGTAAAGATGCGGTTATTTCATTGAAATCGCATGTAGAAGAGAATAATTATGCAGAGAGGATTGGCGTAAAGAAATGGATGGAAGAGAATGATGTCCCTGGATTGGTTGATAAGTACACTACCACATTTTATGAAACCGTATCAGATCAAATAGATAGTTTAGCCATGCAATATAATATGACTGAGTTTGTCACCGGAATTAAGCATTTTGTTATTAGTTCTCCAGCTAATTCTTCTGCACAATCATCTGCATTGATGAGCCCATCTCCTTACACAGAGAAACTTGTGAGTTTAAGAACGAAAGTTAGAAACCGTGAATGGGGAGAAATATATACAGAATTAGATGCACTTTTTAGGGAATTGATAATTAGCCGAGAGGATCTAGTTGAGAAGGCAAAAGGATTTGCTGTTCAAGGGATGGACGTGTCGCAGCGTGTATTTGTAAGCAGTGCATCTGTTTTAGGTGGCAGTGCGAAGGTCATGCTCTCTGTGGGAAATTCCATCATCTCTGGTGCAGCAGAGGTTTTTAACTTTGTGTCTCAGTCGATGGTGTTCTTTTGGGTTTTGTATTATCTAATCACATCTGAGTCTGGTGGAGTAACTGAACAAATGATGCATATGCTTCCAATTCCAGATTCAGCGAGAACAAGATGTGTTGAAGTTCTTGATAATGCTATTTCTGGAGTTCTTTTGGCTACTGCTGAGATTGCATTCTTTCAGGGATGTCTTACATGGCTTTTATTCAGACTGTACAATATACACTTCGTGTATGTGTCAACTGTGCTAGCATTCATTAGCCCACTGTTTCCAATCTTCCCTTCATGGTTTGCAACGCTTCCGGCCGCCTTGCAACTGGTGATGGAAAGTAGATACATTCTGGCTATTATTTTGTCAATTATTCATGTTGTGCTTATGGATTATGGTGCATCTGAAATTAAAGAGGACATACCTGGTTATAGTGAATATCTAACGGCGCTAAGCATTCTTGGTGGAATGACGTTGTTCCCATCTGCAGTGGAGGTATCTCTCATCTCTTTACTGTTCATATACTACTGTCAAATTATTACCTATTCCCTGCTGAGTTAAATGTACCTGTTCATCGTAATTCTCAAACAGAGTGAGACTTTATACATTGCTGGAACGGAAATTTGTTAGCTGGATAAGTTCATGCAATTGGCTATTTTAGGGACTGATGGATTCATGTTTACACTAAATTCAGTACTGTGATTTTGCAATCTGCATTTGGAACAACAATCTAGATGACTTTAAGGTTGTCTAACCTAGTTTTCTAATCAAGGAGCTATATTTGAAAATAAACAGGAGTGTTATTACCTTAGTTCAGAGAGAAAACATCAGTGGTCATGAACTGAAACTTTTATGTAACCGAGATCAAACTGCAGTACTACGCAAGGCTGATCCAATGATAGGTTTTCTTACGTGAGCTTATGTGTTCTTTCTAAGCATTCATAGAATTACACACTGGAAAGTTATTTGGTATATAAGGCTTAAAATAGATATAGTATCCGCATATGTATATGGTTTTCAGTCTCAATTATCTAGCCTATTGACCAGCGGACTTGCATTTGAAAATTATGCACATTTGTCCTCAATTTTCTTTGCTGTTATTTCCTTGGGAAAATATGTAAGAGCATGGTTTTCTGGAAACTTGGTAGCCTTTCTTGATCGTCATGAAACGATCCGATATTTCGATTACTCGTAGTCATATATGGTACTATAATGCATGTATTCTTCATTTGATGTTTTATTTATGAACACCCATTCCTTCTCAATCCATTTGCTAGAATTCTTCACACACAGTTTTGTTGATTTGAATTTCCTATTATGCCATTGTCTTCCATTTATTGGCTTGATCTTATATCTATTCTCTGTTGAATTATTCGAAAACAGGGAGCGATAATGGGGCCTTTGATCACCACTGTTGTGATTGGACTTAAGGATCTATATGCCGAATTCGTTTTGGACGAAAGAAAATAATATTATTAGCTGAATGCAGTCTGAACCTTTGGTATAGCATATTCCCATTCTTCTGCTTGCAACCTGTGAAGTGATGTATATTAGTTCGAACCACTATACGTGAAAGCACATAGTCCTTAAGTAGTGATTTACCATCTCGGCATTTTCTCCTCGAATGATCTGTTTATTGAACTTTAGTTTGTTTTGTTTTTTTTTTTTTTGGTTATAGAATAGATGGCTGTTTTGTATTTTTTTTTTTTACTTGGTTGTTGGCAGCATTTTGAAAAGTTAAGTTGTATATTTCTCAGGAATTTTTTGTTGTAAGAATTTGTAGAGTTCCTTCTTGGACATGCAATATTGTATTTGCAAGAAGATTACCATTTAATTGTTAAAGTTCCGAATTGCATTGCCTGTTTCTTAGTGATAATTTCCCCATCCTCCTAGGGCTGAAATAACTATTTCTCAGTTCACTGAATCCTTCCATGGGTTCTAATTGGTGTTCTAATTGTAATGAAGAATAAGAAACAAATGTTACTGTCTGTATTTCTTTTCTTGATTGTTGGAACCATTTTGAAAAAATCAAATTGCATATTTCCTATATGTCTAAAGCAGCAGGGATCTACTTCTCCCATCTTGGACGTGTCATAAAAATGATTTTTGTTGCACACATAAGAATGATTTTTGTTGTGGAAAATGGAGCGCATCAAGCTCCATTGATTCTTTTCCAGGTATAAAATTTGTCTACGAAGCTGGAAAGAAATGGCACTGTTCAAAGCTTTAACCCTCAAGAGTCAACTTCAACTACATTCAAGCTCTCCGGCGCAATAATAAAGTCTAAACAAGCATTGGTATACGATGATATGAAGCAAAACCAGTGTTATTAAAACCGGACCGGAGTTTGAATCGGACTGCCAACTGGTTCATTGGTTCACTGGTCTGACCGGATTGGGTCAATAAGCATACACTAGTATGAGATTAGTATTTGGTAGACATTTGAACTGTAATGAGATTTGAAATTTGTTGGGATGATATATACGGATGTGAGAGAATTTAATTCTCAAAGTTTGAGAAATGTACCGATACTACAACCATATCTTAATTTCTCTTAAACACAACAAAAAGAGACAAGACATTAGAAGAATAAAAAAAAGCAGCACCCACATCTTCTCCTCCTTTCTCTCATCTTCATCTCACACCAGACAACACTTTCAAAATCATTTTTCTCATTATCGCATGAGTGATTGCAAAGCAAATTAAAATAAAAGATCAATTTCTAGAAAACCAAGAGGTGGCTAACATCAGCGTTTCTTCCTCTTCTTTTTTTAACACCGGTCTTTATATAATACCATTAATACTTTCTCTTTTTTGATTTTGATTTTCAAGAAAAAAAAGAGGTAGATTTATTTCTTGTTCTTAGATCTATTAAAAAAAGGGTTCTGTCAATCTTTTTCTAAAGTGTTGTTGTTAGGAAATTTTTTTCCAAAGCTGGTGAAGTTAAAAAATTAATTTGCAGCAGGGAAATTTGTGGAACCTGGTTTGATCTGGTTCGTCGATTTGTCCAGTTGAACCGGATTCTGACTGGTTCAACCCGAGTTTAAGACATCCCGAGTTATGGGGTTTCTGAACCGGACTTATGACCAGTTCCGGTTTTTCCGATCCAACCGGCCGGTCCGGTTCAGTTTTCAAAACATTGAGCAAAACATTTTACTTCCGATTCCACATTTATTCTATGCTTTACCCTACACTCAATCTACCGATTTGATACTACCAAATAATATCGAAATTTGCCTCAACAAAAACAAACCTCTCAGGGTGATTCCGATAGCCAGCCACCTTCCTTGAAGTTGATACAATCTGGTTTATAAGAGCAAGATGGATCAGCATAGGGGTTGAACATTTTCACTCACCACTTCACACAATCATCTCAAACAGTACTGTTAAAGAAGCAGGGATGAAAGGTTAAGAGAAAGGAGTGGAAAAGTTAGAAATGACAAGGACCTCTCAAGCAAATGGAAAGATGAACAAAGAAGTTTTATCAACACAAATAATCTCTCATACCAGTAAATATATTTGCAAAATAGAAGCATCATAAAACTATAATTCTGATGAAAAATACATCAAATTCAAACCGTTGTTATAATACAATTAGTTTAACAATTATCTTTAGACTTCACACCCGCAAGTGGCACATTTATTTCATGTATTTTTGCAAGAACTTCCGGTGGAAGTCATTCCTGATGGTGTCATTGATAAAGCGTTTAGGTGTTTTGTTTTCACCTCGGGACTGGTTCTTGAAGACTACATCATCATCCCACCTGAGCAAATGAACACATATTATACGACAAAATTATAATATGAGTACTTAAATTCATTTTAAACCAAATGGGGAAGTTGGATATTCAATTCACAAACCTCCTTTTCACATTAAAAGATGTTGGATCGTTAAGCAGTGGATTTCCTCTGAGAAGCTGCTCTTCCTTGGCTTTAAGTTCTTCAGCGGCTTCTAGTTGCTCCTACAAAAACACACAGAACATTAGTTACTGGTCATGTAGCCAAAGCCAATTCCCTAACCTAGAACAAAAATCAGGCATGACATTTATTCATTTGAAGTGCAATATAACTAGCTAACACGCATTTTCCAGCCACAGAAATTCCCAATACCCGTAAAACTGCCACTTAACTAGTTTTGAACAATGAACTGCTGTTTTAAATATGAACCTCCCAAAACAAACTATCAACATCAAATTTCCTGAAAGGAATTATGTTTACCTGACGTAACTTCTCCTCGGCTCTTTCCTTCTTTATTCGTTCCAGCTCAGCCATAAGAGCTTCTGTGTCATCTTCATCGTCATCATCATCTTCATCATCATCACTAAAGCAGAAGATAAAATAGAGGCAATGTCATCCAAGCGCGAACTTTTTCAAATAGAAATGCCATTATAATAAGTGAAAAAAACAAGAATATCACTGAAATTGAAAAATAGATTAATTTGACTTCCAGTCTGACAAACTAGGAAACAACTCATCCCAGCTTACAGATATTCCTGATGATATACTTAGAAGCGGCAGCCTCCTTCCACTTAAAAAATACACTAGTGAATCGAGTAATGACACACATATAGACAGTAAAGCTATTCTGCAGGCTGCAGCCAAACCATAACCATACAGTTTTTGTTGATGATCTCATTTAACAGAACTGGCATATATAAAGGGGCCCCAGAACACTAACAGCATGGCAGAAAGTGGGGAGAGAGAGAGAGAGAGAATATATGTAGATAAACAAACACATTGGTCACTGGTGCTTGTATTTAAACCATTAATGAGGAATCAACTAATAATTGAAATACTGATTGAGTTGGTGAATATAATTCCAATGTATCAGCCAAGAGCACTAACCTTTCCTCATCATTGTTGACTTCCACATCTGAATCATCAGCGTCCACACTGCGTGGAACAATACGATCTTCAGCATCTCTCTTTGTCCCTAAAAATGTGTAGTTAGTAACGTAATCAGAGAGGTCAACAACTTGATACATGAGTAGGGAGAGCCAGTATGCTCACCTTCGAGGAGAAGTTGATTACTCTTTCTACGATCTCTATCATCTGCCAATCATAAATTTTCAATTAAAAATATGCAAAAATAGAAACGTCAACTACAGCAATAAAATAGCAAATATTTAGAATGCTATGGAAGAACTATGTCAATGATATACATTACCAGCATAAGATTTATCCTTTGATGAAAAATGTCTCCTTTCACGCTCTTCCAGTTCCTCAAGAAGATTCCTCTTTTGCAGTTCATCTTGTGTATCTTGCCCTTCCCTCCTGTAATGCAAATAGAGGAGAAACAATTAATTTCACAACAGACAAAAAAACAGAAGGACAGTGGGCATACAAAGAAGCCATGCATGAAGATAGCATAGGCAGCTACTCAAAATATTGGAACATGAACATCAATTCATGTGCACATAAGTACATATAGACATAGATGAATTATAAAAACAGGAAGAGGGGATCCATAAGTTTATAACAGCTTGTTTGGATTGATGATTGTTGGGTATTTTGAGGGGTTTACAGAAAATGAAGAAACTATGATAACTGAGATATGCAAAACCAACATTTGACAGGAGAACAAGCAGAAACAATTAAAGCTCCAATCCTCGTCACAAAAAAAAAAGTGCATTTTAAGCCAAAATATCTTTTATAACCAACTTCAGTAATCAGAAGGACTCCATTACCTCATCAAAATCACTAGAGACATATAACATGATCTATACACAAATACACTTCCTAATCCAAATTTAATATAGGGAACAACAATATGAGCTTGGGATAGAGGCTAGATGTTATGAGTTACCAGATTGACATATCAACCATTAACAAAGACATTCTTCACCTTCAACAAATGAAGTTTCACGAAACAACCCTACAATAAGCAAGTCGACCCAGAAAACATACTCAAAAAACAAGAGGAGAAGAGCAAAATTATGTATCCAGTTTAAGATTCAAATACCAATATGGATTTTTCATCGCAACTAAAATTTAGAAAACACTAGCAGATTCATCTTATTAAGACAACAGAAATTAGCAGTAATCCTCAAATGACAAGCACAGAATAAAAAATGAGCTCGCAATCCATAACATTCCAATTGCAAGAAATTCTCAAGTATACTTACATGTTAATAAAAATAAGAAAGAAACACGAACCTCGGCTTTAAATTAGTATGAGCAGCAAGGTCCCTCGAGGAATACTTCTGAGAAGGGCCGAAGATTCGAGTACCGCCTTGTTCATTACCACCTTTAGCAGGTGCCCATGTGGGTCTAGCTGCAGTTGTCATGTCTTCTTATTAACTATTTCTCAATTACCCTACCAAATCACATACTCCATACATCAGACAAACAGATCAAAATAAATTAAGTCAATCAAAAAATAGCAGAAAAATTAAGTTACATAGAGATCCCTAATCTCCCAAAAAAAACCAACAATTAGGGTTTTTAAGTGCACGATAACAGAAACCCTAATTCAAAAATTTACACATGATTATACCGTATAATAACATAACTATTATATGATATATGATTTAGAGAACAAAAATTAGGTACTTACCGTCGAGATTTGTGAGTTCGGTTTCGTTTCAGAAGGAAGGAAGAAAAGAGGAACAAAAAAATAAGAGGTTGGTTGATAAATAAAAGAGACCCAGAGTCGATTTGGTTGGGCTGGGTTGGGTTTAATTCGAGTTTGAACCATTACTTTAGGCAAAAAAAAGTCCAAAAAGACCCTTTTAACTATTTGTCCGAGAGCACAACAGGCCATTAACTAATTTTTTTTATTAATTAAATCCTTAAAGTTCTTAATCATTGCATAATAAAATCCTTCAACTATCACTATCTATAAGCATCGACACTTCACTCAGTAGGGTATACAGTGTCCGATATTTTCAGACACGTATATTTATCTGACACTTAGCCGACACGTATCAAACATATTAAATTATGTTCAA
>CANYLF011884379.1:0-10299 GCA_948193215.1 Bocquillonia castaneifolia | reverse complement strand
TACGATCTATTCGCCGGAGTCTTTCTTCCCCGGCCATTTTACGTATGTCATAATAAATAACTTTCATGTATTTAACTCTAGAGCTGCAGTAGTGTTCGTTGAATATTTCATGTGTTGTATGATTTTATATTTTGATATATTTTCTTGTTGGAAAAGTATTTGGATATATTTTATGATGATGAAAGCCCGAGAGAGGCTCCCAGCTGGTTTGTTGGAGATGTATATGTTTATTGTTTTATGATATCGGATTTTATACGATTATTTTGGAAAGTATCAGCTGTTTTATATGTTGAACCAGAATATATAATTCTGGGGAAAAGATGTTTGTGTATGTTTTATCAGTTCAGGCTTGTCAAGGGTTCCGGTAGCGAATAGCTTTCCCGTTCCCTGACGCCGGTCATGTACCCTGGGTTTGGGTCGTGACAGTATCACACCTATTAAACCTATTAAAAATAAAATCGTATCACCTTATCACTTTATACAATGTTCCTCTTACGAGTTCAACCATTTGTATTCTTTTTCTCTTCTATTTTTTCATTTTAATCATGCCTCGACATCATCAGACTCGAATTGTATTTAGAAATTTATTGGCCATTGCCATTTATGAAGACTTCAGTTGTGATTTTCGATAGGAGACTAAGTTTTTATGTGTTAACAAAGGTTGCCAATTTGTTAACTCCACACGTACATGTAAGAATTAAAACAGGTGTTTAATTACACTCAAAAAAAAAAAAAAGAAAAACAGGTGTTTAATTATATGCATGGTTCACCAAAGTTAAAGATTACGAACAATCTGTCATATGAACTTTTTTATACTTTTTAATCTCTTGCTTTTAGACTTAACTAGTTTGCAGCTCGCGGGATGCGGGATAATTTATTTTATAAATATTTACATATTTAAATTATCAAAAATATATTATAGATATTTTAATTATTAAAAATTTATTTTAATTTGTTCATAAATTTTAAATTTGTCTATATAAATGATTGGTGTGTAAAAAATTATTATACAAAATAAATGTTGTTAAATATTAAAAGTAAGTAAAAAGTTATAATAAATATTAAATAAATAAAAGTAAATAAAACAGTTAATAAAGAACAAAATAATATGAGAAGTGATTAAAGGATCAAGTTAATTCAAATCAATTGGGTTATTATTGGAATTCACTTAAAACATGATTTTTTGTGTTTAAAATATTTATTAATCACTTTTTTTATAAACCACTTAAAAGTTTAATTTTAAAATATTTATTAATCACTTTTTTTATAAACCACTTAAAAGTTTAAATTACTATTTTACTCTTCTTGATTTAAATTAATTTGATTCACATAGCATTATTGAAATAATAAATGTAAAATTAAACACTACTAGAATTTACCGAATTAGAAAGGGATTTTAGAAACGGATAAAATCTGTTTCTAATTTTCTGAAATTAGAAACGGATTTACATCTGTTTCTAAATCCGTTTCTAATTAGAAATGTATTTTGTCCGTTTCTAAAATCCGTTTCTAATTTTTTGGCGCGAATTAGAAACGGATCAAATCCGTTTCTAATTAGAAATTAGGAACGAAAATTTTCTGAAATTTTGGCGCCAAAAAATTAGAAACGGGTTTATTAATTTAGAAATAGATTAAAAATCCGTTTCTAATTATAAATAGGAACTAAAATATTCAGAAATTAGAAAATGATTTTATTTCCGTTTCTAATTAGAAACGGATTTATTTCCCTTTCTAATTCCATTTCTAATTTTCTGAAATTAGAAACGGATTTATGTCCGTTTCTAATTTCAGAAAATTAGAAATGAATTTTAATTTCCCTCTATAATTTTCTAAAATTATATATAATTAAAAAATATATTTATTAATTATTATAACTATAATTAATTACATAATTATCTAATTAAATAACTAATTATATATAACTAAAAATATATTTATTAATTATTATACAATTATTAACAATTAAATATAGTTATTAATTACTAACTATACATGATAAAAAATAGGTATTTATTAATTAATATGTAAACATTAATTAATTATAGATATTAATTACTAATTATACATAATTAATAATTATATACTTTTCTAATTAAATAACTAATTATATATAATTAAAAAAATATATTTACTAATTATTATGTAATTATTAATAATTAAATATAGTTATTAATTACTAATTATACATGATTAATAAATATATATTTATTAGTTATTATGTAATCTTTAATTAATTATGTTCATTAATTACTAATGATATATAATTAATATTTATTTAATTATAGTAATCACTAATTATATATAATTAAAAAATATATTTATTAATTAATACGTAATTATCAATTAATTATAGTTATTAATTACTAATTATATTTAATTAATAATTATATTTAATTAATAATTATATTTAATTAATAATTATACTGAATTATTAATTAAATTATAATTACAAAATATATTTATTAATTATTATGCAATTATTAATAATTAAATATAGTTATTAATTACAAACTATACATGATTAAAATATATATATTCATTAATTAATATGTAAACATTAATTAATTATAGTTATTAATTACTAATCATACATAATTAATAATTATTTACTTATCTAATTAAATAACTAATTATATAGAATTAAAAAAATATATTTATTAATTATTATGTAATTATTAATAATTAAATATAGTTATTAATTACTAATTATACATGATTAATAAATATATTTTTATTAGTTATTATGTAATCATTAATAAATTATGTTTATTAATTACTAATTATGTATAATTAATAGTTATTTAATTATTGTAATCACTAATTATATATAATTAAAAAAATATATTTATTAATTAGTATGTGATTATCAATTAATTATAGTTATTAATTACTAATTATATATAATTAATAAGTAATAATTTTATTTAATTATTCATTAAATTATAATTAAAAATATATTTATTAATTATTTTGCAATTATTTATAATTAAATATTGTTGCTAATTACTAATTTTACATTATTAATAAATATATATTTATTAATTATTACCTAATTATTAATTAATTGTCATTATTAATTACTAATTATACATAATCAATAATTTATAATTATCTAATTAAATAATTAATTATATATAATTATAAAATATATTTATTAATTATTATGTAATTATTAATAATTAAATATAGTTATTAATTACTAATTATACATGATTAATAAATATAGATTTATTAGTTATTATGTAATCATTAATTAATTATGTTTATTATTTACTAATTATATATAATTAATAATTATTTAATTATAGTAATCATTAATTGTATATATTTAAAAAATATATTTATTAATTAATATGTAATTATCAATTAATTATAGTTATTAATTACTAATTATATATAATTAATAATTATATTTATTTAATAATTATATTGAAATATTAATTAAATTATAATTGATAAGTACATTTTTATTAATCTTGTATAATTAGTAATTAATATATATATTTAATTAATAATTAAATATTAATTTATATATATTTTTTTTATTTATATACAATTATTGATTATTTTAATTATATAATTACTAATTATATATAATTTGTAATTAATAACTATAATTAATGATTACATAATAATTAACAAATTTATATTCATTAATCATGCATAATTAGTAATTAAAAAGTATATTTAATTAGTATTTACATAAATATATTTTTTAATTATATATGATTAGTGATTACTATTATTACATAATTATTAATTTATATATTAATGACTAATGATATTACATATAAGCATAGAATTTATAATTAACTAGTCATTATCCTGCGCTTCGCGCAGAAATTTTTAAAATTATTCAAATTCTGATAATATAATTATAAAAACATATAATATTTTGAAGAAATTGATATGATATTTATATTTTATTTTAAAAAATAATATATGTAATTAAATGAGAAATTAATTTATGTTTAAGTTTAATCAATAAAATATTAAAGAAATTATATGATTGTAAAATTAATTAAATATATTTTGAATTTATCTCTTACTTTAATAAAATTTTTATTGTTAAATCAGAAAAACACATAAAATTTATTAATAAATATACAACAAATTTAATGTTCATTTGAGCCGGCTTCGCCTTAATAATAAAGAAAATATAAAATTTATATTTTAATATAAACTTAAAATGATGAAAATTATATTTTTAATATAAATTACATATAAATGATAAAAAAAATAATTTTATATCCATACATTAATCTTTATGAAATTATAAAATAAATTCGTGTGATATATCATTTCACAAAGTATAAATTATATATTGTATAAGTCTTTGTAAGCATATCAAACTCATAAAAATCGATTTTTCAAAATATTAATTTTAAGAAAATACCGGAAATAAAAATTCTAAATAAAAAAATTTCAAGAACACGAGATAAATTATAAATTATAAACTATGAATAAACTTAGTAATGTAGACTCTTGGGAAAAACAAATACCATTAGAATATTTTTTCTAATCCTCTCCATTATTTTTTTTCCACTCTTTTCATTGATCCATAGATTTATTAAAAAAATATATTCAATGGGAGTATATATAAGAAAAATAACTTGAACAACACACTAAGTTACTTGCAAGACACACCATGTATCACAAATGTCTATGAATAAAATTTATTGGTTGATACAGTTTTCAATAAAAAATATTTAATTAATTTTTATTATTAATTGATGTTCAATGAATCAAGTCTTATTTATCTTTAATTACTTATGGTTTAATTAAAAAATATCTAAAAATAGATGTTTAACCAATCATGAACCAAATAAATTAAGATTAAATCTTAAAAATTAAAAAAATTAAAAAAATATAAAGATGATCAAAGAAGAGTGTTAAATTTTCTCTTTGTATCAACTTTTATATAATATATAGATATGTATATATAATTGCGTAATTACTAATTAAATATGTAATTACTATTACAGATTATTTTTTTAATTAATATAATTAGTAATAATTATATGTTTTTTAATTATGATATTTTGGTTAAACAAACAACAAATATCATCAATAGCATAAATAGAAGGCAGATTGAAGGAACTACAAAGTTAAACGTGCTCAGCACAGATCACTCCAATGATGGGTGGCCTACTAGGAAGTGGGTTGATTTGGGCAAAATAATGAGGTTTAAAGATGTAATTAAGATGATTTGAAGAGTATTAAATGTGACTAAATAAATTAATTTATTAAAATTATTTTTTTATTTTTTAAATAATTTTAATTAATTTTTTAAAAAATATAAAATTAGAAAGGAACAAATCCGTTTCTAAATTTACAAACGGATTTAGAAATGGAATTAGACACGAATTTATTTTGTCCCCTTCAAATATAAAAATCCATTTCTAATTAGAAATGGACAAAATCCGTTTCTAAATCCACCAAAATTCGTTTCTAAATTAGATACAACGATTTTAGAAACGGACAAAATCTGTTTCTAAATCCATTTATAATCCATTTAGAAACATAAAAGAAAAAGGATTAGAAATGGATTTTGTCCGTTTCTAATCCGGTTTTTTCTAGTAGTGAAATTAAATAGTGAATGGCTACCCATGGGACGTGGTTCAAGTGATAAAAAAAACACTTGGACTTGCAAGCTTTACGCTGGAGGTTGAGAGTTCGATCCTTAGAATTGCATTAGGAGAGTGTACTTCCAAATGAAACTCACCCGATCAGGATTAGTTGTGCCTCCAAATTGGACTCCATATACTTGGGATAACAACAATTATCAAAAAAAAGTGAATGGCCAGTTATTGCCATATAAGTATATTAGTTTTAGAATTCACACAATTTTACTCAAACGCGTGAAAGAATTTTATTAATTATTAAAAATACATTATATATAAATTAATAACAATGTAATAATTTAAATAAATTAAAATATATGAATATTAATTTAATATCTAAGGTGATTTATCAACATCTATTTAATAAATATAATACATAAGAATTTAATAAATTAAAATTATTTACTTCTTATAGCCGAATATAAAATATTAAAAAAATATTGTTAAAAATAATTGTATTTGTACTAAAATATTTCATCATTATAATACATACTGTGTGTTTATTGTTTACCATCATATGAAAATAAGACATTTTTAAAGTAAAAACTAAAATTTTAATATCAATTTGAAAATAGATTATACAATACTTAAAAAAATTAGAGATTAAATTGGTTTATTAAAGCTAAATGTTTTGAATAAAAACTCTGAAAATTTGATATATAAAATTATAATTTGATATTATATTTATAAAAATATTACAACTTTATTTGTCTATGCATATCTAATTTAAAATTTTGATATTAAATTAGTTCATTAAATCTTAAAAGTTTCACATAAATAATATTATTTGATTTTAATTGTCAACAATATCAATATCAATATCAATTTTCAATTTGTCCATACATATTCATAAATTATTTGATGCATTTTAAATTATTATACAAAGTGTGTAATTATATTAATTAACTACATGAAAGCCTATTAATGAAAGGTATAAATATTTAACGTAAAGTAAGAATAAATAGTAAATGGTTTAGCATTGCCATATAAGTAAATTGACATTAAAATTTACTTGAAATTATTGAGAGTCTACTTTTATAAATAGATAGATAGATAGATAGATAGATGGTTTACGGTGTAACGTCTCTTCTAAATTCTAAGGTATTAGACACCTCATAATTTATTTATAGATCTTCTAATATTTGTTTGTAAATGAATTGTATTTGATGTTGTCAAACTTACCTCATTATATATAAACTTAATTGGCTATGCTGAAATTTAAATTTCAATATTTGTATGAGGTTCACTGCAATATTTTTTCAAGGATATATATATATATCATCGATCCATTGTTATCTATAAGGTGTTAAAATACAAGGCCAAGAAGATGGACCACGCTATACAATTGTGAAAGATATTTTATACATATATACTTCTTAAGATTCAAGAAGGTAACTAAATTATATATATGTTGTTAAATTTTTAACATTTATAGTCCTTATGCTCGCCCTTGATTATTGTCAAAGTAGTACCATAGACATCTAAAAGTTTAAAGTTTATTAATTTACGTTTCACTTTTTAAAGCCATTTTTTTATTTTCTCTATATATATATTTGATTTCATAGTGTTATTTATGATGCATGTGATGAAAAGAAGATAATATAATGTCAATTTATAAAACTTAAATATACCTTTTATGTTTATATCAGGTAATAACATATTTATAAAATGAAAATTACATTTAAAAAATTGAATACTTCAAATATATTTAATTTGATATTAATTTATAAATTTAATTATATTGAAATAAATATGTGCAACACTTTAAAAAAAAGTCCCTTTCATTGAAGGTAAGAAGAATTAAAATCCTTAATATAAAAAAAAAATCTGAATTTCTAATATTTTATTAAGAAATTTTCTTTCAATGAAGATAAGATGCATTGTATAAAGAATACAGAAAAGATATATATATGTTGTTATAATTTTTTTTACAAATGGTTTAAATACAATTCTATTTTATTTATCTACAAATTGTTGTTATAATGAATTAATCTCTTTATGAATAAAGCGAATATAAATATATATATATATATAGTATATACATGGCTCGCATATAATTTTATTAATCATTATTTACAATAGGAGTTAAAAGATTTCATAAGTAGTACTTAATAAATTTATTTTATTAAATTTTAAATTTAATTAAATTGTTAAAATAGTTCTCTTTATTTTCATATTATTTTTTTCTAATTTTCTATACTTTTTTTATCAATTATCTCTCCTTTTATCTTTTTTTATATTTAATAATATTACTTTTATAAAATAAAATCAGACCACCAAAACTAAAATTTCTATAAAAATATTTTCTAAATTCCACCTAATAGTTTTTTAATAAATAATATATAAAGAAACTCTCATACTTAAAATATAAAATCTATAATGACATTTCATACATAAAATATTAATAAAAATAAAATATTATATATGTAAAATGAATAATTTTTATATAAAAATAACATATTAAAATTAATTTTATATGAACCCGAGTTTATTTTCTAAGTCACATAAAACACTTTATAAATATGTTAACGGAAAAAAATTACTGCGGTTGTGAAACAAGACACCAAAGAAAAGATTAAAAAAAAAATTATACGAATTGGCCCGGTCTCGTCATGAAATTAGTCTCGATCGAGACAGGAGCTTGGCCGAAGATTCAGTTTGTACGAGACAATGACCTCGTGGAGATCAAAATAAACAATAATTGTAACAACACATGCAACAAGAAATAAACAATAATTGTAACATCCAAATTGAGACATCCAAAAAGGATATTTGTGTAAATTATAAATAAAAAATTGATAAATTATAAATTGATAATTAATAAATGAGTATTGAAAAATAAATAAACTTAAATTAAGAGACAAAAATGCTCCTATTGGGATGACATTAAACACTTTCCAGAAATAAATGGACACTACAACCTTATGCAACTAAAACAAACTCACAAAAATGCAATTAATACCTATGCAAGCTAGCTGATGTTTGAAAATACGGAGTTTTTTTTTTATATTATATACATATAAATTAACAAAATCACAAAGATAAAAACCCAATCAAATTAAATCAAACCAATTAACTAAATAAATAAAAAAAAATGGATTGAATTAATTAGAAATTAAATCTAAATCCTAAAATATGAAGACATGAAATTAAAGAAAACAAAATTTCAAAATTAAAAATCTAAAAAAATTAAAACCTTTGAATTCCTTCCCAAGAAGCACTATATTTAACGTCTTTAGTTAGACGTATTTTCTTTTTTCATCAAACGGAGAAGGTGAAATGTTAAAATCAATCTTTTGTCACTTCGCACCACCTCCTTCATGTTGGGGTTAGGTCTCATTTGTTATTGAATAATTGGCTCCAAATTTTCCTCCGTCAAAATCTTAGGCATGTAAATGGAAGAATTGATTCCCTTGATACCCGCTAACGGATACCTAATTACTCTCTTTCTATTTCTTAAAACCCTCAACAACTTCTCCTCTTGTGCAGAATCTAATTTGGTAGAAACAATAATCGGGAAGGTATTTTCATTGCCTAGAAAAAAGGTATTTAAGTTCAGGAGGGAGTGGTTTAAGCTCTACTTGAGATGATTTGTCTATATAAGGTATAGTTTTTTAGTTGCTCTCATAAATCTGCTCAAATTTAGAACATAAGGTTGTAGGTTTAAACTCTTCACCTCCTACCTTCCTAACGCAAACACAAACACAAACACAAACACAAACTTTCCCATCATCTCCTTTCTCATCAAAAGGCAAGGTTAAGATAGTTTCAAGTGAATCATCAACACTATTCTTAGGAAAGTCATCTTTCACACATGAATCAATAACATTAATGCTAAAACATGAATCAATAAAAGATGGACGTTTAAGTGCTTTTGTGAAGCTAAATTCTTCCCTTTGTTCACCCATTCTAAAACCAATTTACCTTAGGCAACATCAATCAAAACACCATCGTTGCTAGGAACGATAGTAAAGCTACTACTATCTTCATCTATATCCAAAACTAAGAAATTAGCTGGTAGGTACATGTAACCTACCTTCACGAAGACTTCCTAATAATCGATTTTTATACTATCTAAATCAATTGGTTTTTAGTCTAATTCTTCATTATTTTGAGTTTAATTAGCACTTATTTTGTTATTTTATTGTAATTTACAGTTTTACGGTCAAATAGGATCAAACCAGAGCGAATTCGGAGTCCGAAAGTGGGAGAAATCATGATTTGAAGTTTCCGGCCGGACCGAGGGTTGGACCAGCCAGGTCCGACAGAATGCCCCACAAAACAGGCCAATTTGGCAGAAGTCACCCTATCCAGCCGGACCTCTGGCCGGAGCTGCCAGGTCCGGCTGGGCGTCCTTTAGACTCTTTTCCGCGCGCTTCTGGGTCAGTTTTGGGTTGAACCGGATGATTTTCGGGTGGTTTTTGAGTGGTTTAGTCCGAATTAAATTGGTTTTAGGGTATTTTTAGGTCTAGTTAATTGTTATACTATATATACTAGTTGTTTTTAGTTATTAGGCAGCCACTTTATTTTACATAATATTTCTCCGTAGAGTTTTGAGTTTATTTTCTTTAGGGTTTTCTTTGTTCAAGTGGAGATTCAAGTTAATTCTTTTGGGATTTGAAGCTTGTGATCAACATTGAGACTAAGTTTATTCTAATTTAATTTATTTTTATTA
>CANYLF011884349.1:0-10237 GCA_948193215.1 Bocquillonia castaneifolia | reverse complement strand
ATGTGGGGGGAACATTTGAACTAACTAAAATACCCTCACTATTTTAATGTAAAGACAAAATTTAACCTTATCCTAATCCTTAAAACAATAGGATTATGTAATTATTTTTACACTTATTTAGAGTCCATATAGGGTTCAATTTAAGTTATTTAGGCCCTATTTAGAGTAGACATGATTATTTTCATGGGTACTCGCCCGCTTTGGGCCGGGCTTGGGTAGGGATTTTCAAACTTAAGCCCGACTAGGCTCGAAAATTTCATGGGCGGACTTGTGTTTTAAGTTTTGAAAAAATAGACATAGGCCCGTTCAAGCCCAGCCCGAGCCCAAAAATTCACATTGTTTGGGCGGGCTTGGGTTTGGAAAAATAGGCCCAGTTCGGGCCCGGGACTGGCTTGGGCCAACCAAAAATAAGTCTACCCGATTAGGCCCGCCCAAGCCTGCCCAGTGAACAGGTCTAATTTGGAGTATGAATAGGGATTCGTTAGTTTTTTTTAATTAATTTCGGATTTATATTAATTGTTTGTATTTTCTTATGAAATTCGGATTTTTAACATCTAATTTGCAGTCTAACAGTCCAATAACTTTGACGGGGCATAACTTGAGCTAAAAGTAAAAAAATGATTTGATAACATAATTATATCAATAACGAACACCACGACGTGAGGAAAAAAAAATAGTATAATAAAAATATATAATAAAATATTTATTATTGAATGTAGATAGATTTAAAATAATTAGCAAAATTTTTCGACCAAATCAGAATAAATTTTTTAATTCATCTCACTATTGCATAAATGAATCACTTTTGCCTGAATCAAAAAGACAGTAAAGAGACGGAATGAATTTTAAGTAGCAATAGAATGATTGCATAAAAACCACTGGATGAAGCATATGCTTCTTCTGATCGATCAATCAAATATGAATGCAACTTACAATATGGCGACATAAAATTAGTTGAACTTCATAGATATGTCTCTTCCTCGTCGTCTTTTTCTCTTATAGATTTCATTTGTGATTAAATCAAATAAGGTGGCAGAGCTTATTTATTTCAAGTACCCCACAAAGAAAACTTTAATTCGGCGGATAAAAACAAGCATTAAAAAGGATATGGACCTTATTCTAATCAAGAGTCCAGTGAAAATGATATTTGATCAAAGCAGATCAAACAATGGAATTTCAATCCTTTTTTTCATTAAGAAAATTAAGTTGCTTTATAGCATTAGTGTCTTGCTGCAAATTCTTTTTACCTATTAAAGAATTTTAATATATGGTCCCAGGATAGAGTTGCTTGTATTCTAAAAAGATAAGGAACAACATCCAATGAATTAACTAGGAATTCAATAATTGAATTCATATTTCATAACGCAGGGTCCGCAAAAATGGGTGGAACCGAAGGGCATTCTGATTATTTTTTGTTAAACAATGAGATGCCTTATATTTCATATTATGAACATGAATTTTTCTTAATGATCTCCTGTTTGTAAACTTGCATACTTTGAACATTGCTTTTATAAATGTTTATGATTTCTTCTTGGTCTAAGAAAAATAAGCAAAGATTATAATCCTACGAGCTTAATTTAGTGAATAGCTAGCAAACCATGGAATTTCACAGTAAATGAATTAGAAGCTCAAACCTTTTTTTCTTTTCCCTTCTTTGGTCTACCATGATCAATGACATTACAATTACAAAGTACGATCTCATTTTTTTTTTCAGAAGCAATAAGAGAGAAACATTTGAGCAAATTCCTCCTTATCCTTCATTATTGTCCAATTTCAACTGTGGGTTGTAATGGGAGCAAAGGAATGAACTTGTGTAACCATGTGCCATGAAAATTCCTAGCATGTAAATCTAATCCTTATTAGTTACATCTAATCAAAAAGAGATGCTATATTTTGTTACATGAGAATTATTCACCTGTATATGATGATGAGGATCAACAAAGTGTTCTATTTCACCGTCAAGATTGGGGTTGGGGACGGCAGGCCTCAAGCAGGTTAAGGTCAAGTGACACCTTCAACACATGGTATCAGCAAAGAATCTCTGAGCTTCATTGGTGGGATATTCAGTTTTTAGCAGCTGCTTGTATCTGAAACTGGAAGCATGAGTGAAGAAAGCATTGCTGCTTTACCATGATTAAGAAACCATTTGAAATTTTTAAACCACTGACAGAACATGGGAATTAAGAGACGAAATCTTAGGTAGCTGGCAAGGACCATTCTCGATGCGTTAAACCTAAGACTCACCAACAATGTCAGAATTATCATGAAAACCATCTAATGAATCCCCAGCCCTGGACTTGGCTGCTTCATTTTTAGCTCCATCCTTCAAAGTTGTTTTGGCAGCATTTTTTCCTATAAACTCTTGGAGAAGACCCAGATGTGGAGTTGCTTTCTGGCATGTCTGAACTTTTTCTCTTCTTTGTTGGGATCAAAAACTCCGTTTCTAAAGCCTCCAGTGCCTTTGTAGTCAATGGACGGTTCCTTGTACTCTGCCTCCGGTTAATGATGGTAGGTTGTTTCTGTATATGAGCCACAGCATCAGTATCAGGGAGCTTAAATGTCTGGGATTGCTGATCTGTTGCAGACAGGGAGGATGAATTGTTTACACATGAAAAGTCATTGTTTTGATCCACGACTGCCGTGCTATGTTCATCAACTGCAAAATCTGGAGAGACAGAAGGGATGTTCAAGTCGATCAACTTGGGGGATTGAGATTTTTCTGGAGACGCATCTGTACATAGGAAGTCCTTATTAACAACCCCTTCATTACTCTCAGCTGGACTTCCTTTAGCCAAAGAACTGGCAGATGACAAATTATAAGGTGGTTCCACTTGATAAAACATTCCCTCACATGCATCAGGAAAGCTTGATGTGCAATGAGACTCATCTTGATTTAACCTTCTGTCTGCAGACATGTTTTTACTGTTGCAGCTGGAATCTCCAGGGTCACAAGCAACAACGCCCTGATGCTTAGTTATGGGAATCAAATATTTAGAGTGACCAGATTTTCCCTTCTGGCTGAATTGACTCTTCTTAGTCTTTTGTTCCTCATCAATATTCAGAGTTATGTTTTGGTTTTCATTACTTTCCTCAGCTGAAATAGTGGGACCAGGAGTCATGTGTGTGCCAACATTCTGATTATTTGCATAATCTGATAAGTGCACACAAGCTCTCCTATCGATCACATCCTCTTCGTTTGTGTTAGTTTCAACTGCATTCTCATGTGAGTCTTCTGATGTATCTTCATCAGTTTCACTCGACAGACTAGAGAAAGTAGATAAACTAATAGTTTCAACAGGTAAACTTCTAAGCTCCCTCACCTTTCGCCTTTCTTCTCCATGTACCAAACTGGTATCCACAACCGTAAATTTTGGTAAATTCTGATTATAATCTGAATTACGTGGCTGGAGGCAAAAATGGTGCTGCTTATTTGAGAGACCATCTTGGTCCTGTGTTAGTTGTGGATCCTGCCCACCTTCTTCCTTATGTTGGCTGCTCTTGGCAGCTTCAACATCAAGCTCAAGTAGTCCTGGTTCTGATGCAACTTTACCCAGGACGTCACTAACAGAATCAAAGTAATGGTTACCTTTGACAAGTCTTCTCCTTGAAAATTTTTTAATACCAGGGATGAGAAATACCAAAGAATTCTTAGAACCTGCAATGCCACTATCCTTAGGCTGCTCAGAACGCCATCCTCTTGCTAAAAGTCGGGGCCAAACAGCTTCCCAGAATAGATCATTAGAGCGGGCTTTACTTATCCTAAAATCCCCAGTCAGAAACTTGATGATGTCTGCAGATGTAAGAGAGGAACAGGCTTTGCCAACTGGTATTTCAGGACGAACAGAAATTGTTTGACTGGACTTTATTGGTTCCATGGCACTGCCAGTGAGGTCATCCTTTCCTTTGCCAATGCCTACAGCTTGGATGAGCATCTTGATGCCGACTGTACTTTTTAGAGTGAATGCATATTCTTCAAATGAAATTTTCTCCTCTGAAAACATCCTTGATACCTACAGAATAATGATCGTTAGTAATGATTCAAGACTAGATGTCTGAATATAAGCACTAAGCAGAATAGCTACTGTAGCAACATCCTTTATATATGCTTACTAGATGATTTATTTTTTTTTTTTTTTTGGTGTTCCTACCCAAAAAATAATCCATTAACTCAAACTAGCAATGGACAAAAACTCAGGGAGATTGCCCTGAAAACACATTACATTATCTATAATCCTATATTCTGACTAATATTGCTATATTTACATAAAATGACTGTTTCAATACTTCCAAGAATACTCCTCTCATTTACATCCTCGCCTTTAAGTATCATGTTATTCCTAGCTCTCCATATGTAATACACAGCTGGTGCAATGATTAACCTTCTCATTTCTGCCAGTTTACTTTTACCTCCCATGTTATTGCAACACCAGTTAAAGAATCTCAGCCAAGTAATTAACCTCCTTGGCATGCGTATTCTTAATGTAATGAGTGGTCATGAAAAGACGCTCATGTCAAGCAAACTAAACATTTGATCTGAATTATTGATTTCCATAGCAATAGAAGACCAAACTCATAAAAAATGAAAGATTACGTACCACCTGAATATATAAGAATAGGAAGAAAAATGTAGGAACAGAGATGCTTTTCGACAACAAATTTCTATCGACTAAGGAAACATTAACCACCCTTCAAGAACTGAATCTATTTACAAACTTCAAATTTATGGCAATTCATCTCATCAGTACATCAGGATGTTACAGAAGGAGAGACTCCTCTTTTAGATCTTTGCCCTCAACATTATACATGACATATTTCATGTGTATCCAACAGTAGAAGTAAGAAAGTGCATGCTTCAATTATGTCCAGGAAGATTTTGCAAGCCTTTCTAAATCATAGGATCACGGATAATTAGGCGTGCACAATGTAAATGATACTTATAGTCACATATCAACATCCTATTTGCTTATCCCAAATATTCTCTTCAGTAGAACATGCCTAATTCCATTTAGCAACACTTTGATTTATAAAGAAGCAACTTTTCTTTGTACAAAGCCAGTATCTTCAATTGCGTCTCGGCCTTGACTATTCCTTGCACCCTCCTCAATGCAAGATATCTCATATTCTAATAATTGCATTGATGGATAAGAGAAATCCAGCACATAAACAGAAAAAAGAGAAGGACTAAGGAGAAGTTCAGGATGTGCAATAAACAAAAGGTTCACAGCAGACTTTATGAGCTTAAAGAGGCCAATGAATGCATTAATAGAGGGACAAAAAGGATATGAACAGAGGAAGGAGAATCCCAGAATGCAAAATAGTCAAATACCACCAAGTAAAATATGTTATTAAAGGAAGGGAGACTTCGAGGGACTGGATACAAACAAGATACATTAGATATCGGACCATTGTGCATCATACGAAATAAACCAAGAAGAATGTCCATCAAAAAAGATAACCAAACAGGAGAATGGCCCATATCAAAGAAAGAAAATTGGTTGATTACTCGATCATAGAAAAATGACTTGTCTTCAGTATAACACTTCATAACTCATACAGCGTTGAAGAAGGCCTAATAAGAATTATATATGCGCACAAGAATGCATTAACAGTTATAAGACCAAGAAAAAGCCATTATGGCATAGTGGCATGGTTCTTTCTTCAAGAAACAAACATACTACCACATAAAAAAAAGATGACATTTACATTTAATCGCACCATAAAACAATCAAGGAATAGTGTAGACACGTTTGCTTCTTTGAATAATAAATGGACACTCAAAAGTTGTCCAAACTCTGGAAATATCAGTGTTTTATAAACAAAGGATATTTCATTATGAAAACAATGGATGTATATTCATCTTCAAATGATGCAACATGGGGTCAGTCAATGAAAGTAACAGGGATGTCATTAAGATCAATGCTAACAATCCAGTTCAAGTTTAATTTCTTAGAAAATGACATAGGAGATCATGGTTGTGTGCTTATATAATGTTAAATATCAGGAAGATACCTCGAGCAACTGACTCTGACATTCCTGTGAAACTTGAGAAGATAATCTTGATAATAGTTCCTGCTGCCTCCATCCTGTAAACATCTTTTGTCCGTGGACACTTCGTCTACTTCTTAGTTTCACAGACGCTGACCATCTGCGATATGCATCAGACCTATAAAACTTTCCATAGTAGAAAAAGAGGACATCTCCCAACTTTTTACTCTCAACAAAGTTCGTCACAGCAACAAGATTCTTCCCAAAGATGTATAGGCCAAGAAGAAAACTATCACGTTCAACATCTGTCCATGATTCACACTGAGAATCAGGTAGAGGACATAAACCTCTCTCTACCAAATCCATTTTACTTTCAGATTCCTGCGGTTGGACTAAATCAACTTTCATCTTATCAGTTCCAACTTCCACTTTAATGCTTGAGTGAATTCCCATAGCTCTCTGATAACCTGACAGAGTATTGACAGGTTCAACTTTAACTTCTGGAAATTCAATGCTAGAAGTAATCTGACTCTCTTCACTGTTCTCAAACTCTACAGTCCCATTAATGTTTTCTTCTCCAATATTTGACCACGTGAGTGTAATGGGTAATCCAAGTATAGAAGACTCACGAATTTTAGGCATGAAATATGTGTTTCTTGGTAAATTTATCAGCTGTGAACGATCATGTAATGAAAGTAGAGGAGGAATTTCAGCCTGGTACTCATCTCCAATACGTGGAAGCACCTCTGGATCTCCAAAAATATCTTCCATTTCCAATGAAGGAGGAGAAAGTGACCGATCAGCATTTTCATTTTGGGTACCTTCCAAGTCGTTATGCAAACAAACAGAATCAATCTGCAAATAAAGTAAGAAAGTAAGAATGAAAAAGAGGTATGAGTACATCCATAAGCCCAGGTCAGTTTTTGATGTCCCTTTGGCTTGCCAAGTAGACTGGGGTGAAGGGCGCATCTAATGCAGCAAGCTAAGCATACAATGGAAAGAAATAAAATTTTAATCCACATAAAAGTTTACTTTGATTGAAACAAATTAAAGAAGATAATCTACATATCTGGAACTAAAAACAAAAGACAAAATTTAAAAAGAAAAGATAAAAATCTATCTTTAATGCAATTCTTCAGGTGTTCAGTCTGTCAATGTGAAAGTATATCATGTAACCTCTGAGTTATCATTTAAAACTCAAATGGATTTTAGTTCCAAAATTAAAATGCCAATTTTGCATAAATTAGTTGACATACTGACAGAACAAAAAATCCAGGAAAATGCAACTCCAAAGAAATATATAAAAAGTAAAGCAAATTGATTAAAACATAAAGATAAAAAATTTATATAAAAAATTCATATGAACAATCTACACTGGAAGGGGAAAACAATTCCCTAAAACTTTCTGCATGAGCCCTTTTGTATTATTGTGATCCATAAGTATAATTCTTGGAATAATAATAATAATCCATGTAAAGTAGACAATAAGATAAAGTATTCACATTAATCCTCTGATCGTAAAGCAGCATTCTTGCAATATATATATATATATATATACACACACATATACAAGTTCATATAGAGATAAAAGGCGATAAAAGTAATAGTTACGCGAAATCAAAAAAAAAAAAAAAACCCAGCAAAAGAAAACAAACCCAATAAATACACGCACACACATATATAAACGATTTTCAATACCCAAAAAAACATTAAGTAATCTTGTCCACACGATCAGCATTCAACAAAAAATAAATAAGAAAAAGAAAAGACTGCAAATTGTTTAGTCAAGATAATTCATTCATGTAGAACTAAGCAGGTAAAAAAAAATAACAGTTTAACCAGTAAGAAAGAAAGGTACATTAAAGCACAAGACATGTAAATGAAAAGAAAAAAAAAAGTGATTGAAAGTAAAAAAGCTTGTTATATATAGGCACATATATGGCTAACCTCCATAGAAGACGAAGAAGAAGAAGTTGAACGTTAAAACACACGTGGAAAAGCAAAACCTGGGCAAATGGGTATGTTAGTTTGTTAATTATATATAATATTTGATTGTCAACTTTAATTGTTTTCTCTAAAGAAAAATAAGAATAACATTTCAAAAATAAATAAATAAATAAAGAAACGTTTATGTTAAAAATGAAAGAATATATATATATATATATATATAGTAAAAGAAGTTACCTTTGAAGTAGACAGAGTTGAGCTCTTTTTCATGAATACGCACACAAAAAAAAAAAGGTTGAATTGTTGAAGACTTTGTAATATATTAGCAAAAAATAGCAGAAGAATATATATGTATATATAATTATACCATAGAGAAATAATTAAAAATAGAAAATATTGAAAAGAAAAGAGAGAAATTAAAAGGCAGAGAGAATATGGATTAACGCTGCTTGTTCGGTTTAATTTATGAGTGTGTGTGAGCCCACGCGTTGGTGTTGTGGGTTCTTTCTATTTTACCTAAATACCCTTGCTTTTCTCACTTCTCTTCCCCTTTCTTTCTTTACTTTTTCGGAATTTTGTACCCTTCTTTTGTTAGAATTTTTACTTCTTCTGTTCTGTTCAAGAAGAATTCTTCCATTTCAATTTTTTCTGTGTGCTCATAATCTTTTCTTTTTGAGGGAATTCATATGGTCGGTCATCTTGAAACTTCAAATCGTGTCATTTTACTTAATTCAGATTAATTAAACTAATATATATTTTGTAACCATATGTAGGTAATCTATATATGTGCTATTAGACTCGGCATAAATATTGTCTTTCTTAATTGCAATTAATCACAAGTCTCTGTGAAGTTTTTAAAATTAGATAATTCGATGTGTCAGTTTTAAAAAATGACAAAATTATGTGTTAACCTGTTAATAGTTTACAAAACAGTGTATATAACATGTTAACAACAACTAGAGGATCAAATTTTGAAAAATAAAATGTAGTTTAGTCCACAAATTTATTAATTATCAAAAAATAATTTAATTTGATCAAAAAACTTATTTTCTTTCTAAAAAAATCTATAAATTCATAAAAAAATCTAAAATTTACATAGTATTTTACTAAAATTTATATATATTATTTAAGAGTTATAAAAAATATAAATAAAATTTATATAAACTTCTTAAAATGTTATTGTAAATTTTAAAATTCACTAATTATATAAAATAGGAAAATGAATTTGATAATATTGATAAAAATTTATAACTCAAATAAACTTTATTAGTGTATAAAAATAATAAAAAATTAAATCATTCCATCATAATAATAAAATTGTTATAAAATTTGATATAATTTTAAAATGCTTATAATTGTAAGGTAAAAGAAATTTAAAAAAAGATAAAAATATTTTTACTGAAAAATTTTATCATATTATTCGAACTCAATAAATTTTAAAAATTTATTAATTCAAGACTTTGTTCATATTTATTTATTGAAAATATATTATAAATATTATATTGTTAAACATTTATTATAAATTCTCTTAGAAATAAAAATTATAAAAGTATAATGTGTTTTATCAAAATTTTATAAAATTTTAAAAGTTTTATAAACTTTAAAAAATTATATAATATTATACATAAAATTTTATTAAATTTAATTTTTTATATTTTATAATTTATAATTTTTTATTTTTATACAAGATTAAATTATAAAATATAAAAGATTAAAATAAATAAATGAAAGATTAAATTATAAAATATAAAAGATTAAAATTAATAAATATTTTACAGATAATTTTATATAATTTTTAATGTTTTTATAAAACCTTAAAAATTCAATAAAAGTATGATGAAACACATTATACTTTTATAATTTCTATCCACCATGAGAATTTATAATAAAATTTTAACGATATAATATTAAAGATATAATATATTTTTAATAAATAAATGTTGATAAATTTTAAATTTATAAAATTTTTATAAATTTATTGGGTTCAAATAACTGTGATAAAGTTTTTAGTAAATATATTTTATCTTTTTTTCCAAATTGTTATTATTTTAAGATTACAAACTATTTAAAATTTTATCAAATTTTATAATAATTTTATGAGTCTTATTCAATAATTTTATTATTATTATTTTATACATTCATAAAGGTTGTTTGAGTTATAAAGTTTTGTCAATATTATCAAATTCATTTTCCTAGTTTATATAATTAGTGAATTTTAAAATTTACAACAACATTTTAAAAAGTTTAATAAATTTTATTTCTATTTTTTTATAAATCCCAAATAATATATATAAATTTTAACAAA
>CANYLF011884211.1:0-11124 GCA_948193215.1 Bocquillonia castaneifolia | reverse complement strand
TTTTCTCTTCATCTTCTCCATTCTTTAACCCTCATTATTATTTTTCTATTTTTCTCATCTTCCATTCCCTCTTCCTTTTCTCTAATCTCTCCTTCCTTTCCTTCTTTCTCTCTTTCCCTTTTTCTTCTTCTTCTTTTTTTTGTTATTTTTTCATTCATTCTCCATTAATGGCCAATCTAGGAGGTGTCCCAATGGAGGAAGACCCACATGTTCAAGCGGTTGCAAATCCGATTTTGGACCCTTTAAACCCATTTGAAGACCGTTCCTGCCCTATATTCTCTGTAGATTAATGCATATTTGTCCCGGATTCTTGCGAGTTGGAGAGGGGTGCGGAGATCAAACCGCTCACAAATTTGGTTGCCCAAATCGGTTGCTACGCATCACTAGAGGTTGGTTTTCAATTACCCGATGTTTTGGTAGTGTTTAAATGGCTGAATTGCATTTTGGTTGATTTTGGGACGCTGCACGGATGTGCAGGTCAGGCTGAAGATGTTCAAACGTCCGGTCGAACGTTTGTGACGTCCGGCAGCACTATTTCTTGGTTTTTTGGGTAGTTTTGGACATGCTTAGGGATGATTTGTTATATATTTTAGGTATTGGGTGTTGATGAATTTGATGATTTTGGTGAATGTTCGGTGTGAATTGCATCGAGTGTTCGGGTTGTCGAATCTTGATTTGAATGGTTGTTTCTATGTGCAATTGTGATTGTGGTGTGCCATGTGTTGTGTATGCTTGAAAATGCAGGTGAATTGTGTGCGAAAATGTGTTTTCTGGCTCGGGTCATAAACATTCGGCCGAATGTTTGTTGAACATCCGACAGAATGTTCAATCATCCGTATGAATGTTCAAACATTCGGCCGGATGTTTACGTCTAACCGGGTTTGCGCAAATTTTTATTAAGTGATGCTAGATGCTGTGTAGGTGTAATTACGACCTGTTCATCGCATGTGAGTGTGTATTTACCCCAAAACTCATTCGTTTAGGGCCATGATTGTGTCATGAATGTGTAACGTCTGAAACGCGTTCGTTTTGTACTAGTCATGTGACTGTGTCTTTTATTTGAAACTCATTCATTTTGAATTGTGTATGTGATGTGAGACAGTGAATTTGGTACTTATGTATGCATGATTTACTTACAGTGGGTATTTATTTGCAGAGGGGGTCTTTTACCAGCTTTTCCCAGTCCGGGAGTATCTGCAAATCCAGGAGGGCTAGGGGTCTGTTGCCAAAGGCTGTGAGGGACTGGGTCCATCGCACAGGGCTGGATATCTTTGTTAGGGCTCTTCCTAACCAGCTGAGTCATGTTGACAGAGCTTCTACTTACGCTCTGATGGAGCGATGGATGTGCAACACCCATACTTTTCAGTTGCCGTGCGGGGAGTACACATTGACTCCAGGGGCATTCGCTGCTATCACCGGGGTCCTGTGCGACGGAGAAAGGATCCCATTTGATGGTGCTCTCTATTTCACTTCACTGGAGGAGAGGACCACCTATTTCCAG
Organism: Bocquillonia castaneifolia; assembly: GCA_948193215.1. Taxonomy (NCBI): domain Eukaryota; kingdom Viridiplantae; phylum Streptophyta; class Magnoliopsida; order Malpighiales; family Euphorbiaceae; genus Bocquillonia; species Bocquillonia castaneifolia. The sequence goes on along the minus strand of CANYLF011884211.1, from coordinate 9,623 downwards.
CATATGTTCGGGTTTGAGCCCATCCTTCGAGACCGAGATATAAGGATCATGTACGTAGGGATGCTGGATTTGTTTACCCCATTGCTGATCGAGGGAGAGGATGGTAGACAGTAGTATAGGGACCCTGTGGCTCCCACGGCCCGCGACCAGATGTCTCGCATTTTCCTGTTTCATCTGCTAGGTAGCATGCTGTTTTCTAATGAGACTAGCAATCTGTGGATCCACTTTTGTGCCGCTACTGAGGCACTTCGACGCCATGGGGCGTTATGATTGGGGATCTGCTGCATTAGATTACTTGTACTCCTATATGGATAAATTTTCCATGGGTTATAATAAGCTAAATGGCTTTTGGCTCGCTGCGCAGGTGAATGTTCTAGCCTCTGCTCTCTCTCTCTCTTTTTTTTCGACTTCTCTTTTTTTTATTTTTTTTCTTTCTTTTTTTATTATTATTACTTTTTATTATTATTATTATTTATTTATTTTTTACTGACTTCTCTTTTTGCATATCTGGGCTATAGAAATGGCCCTGCTGAAGAACTTCCACCCAATCGGTGTTCGCGGGACCTTCCCTATGCTGAGATGGTGGGGCTCATCTCGTAATCCGTCCCCTTAGATGACTCTGGTGGATCACAGGAAGATCCTGAACCTGCTTACCCATTTTGCTAATGATGTAACTATCTGTCGGTATTTCTTTTCCCATTTTTTATTTTCAGGTTCTGATCCAGTTGGCTATGTTTACAGCTTCACTTGGACTGTATGGGAGAGCCAGCCAGGTTGTCAGACTATGTAGTTGTCTCTCTAGCTAAGGATGAGAGGCAGATTCTGCTGGAGGGCTCAGGTTGCAGGATGTGGTTCCTGGGCAAGCGTGTGATTGGCCAGTGCTCAGCCACTAAGTGGGAGATTGTTCCCCAGGATCCTCCTCGGAGCATGTTCTATACCCACCACCTGAGGGAGGCATTTGTGGCCTGCTGGATCATCGGCCAGGCTTCCCTGAGCTTCATTATAGAGGATGCGTCATATCTAGCTTTCCTGGCTGAGTCTTGTCTACCTGCTCTTCCTCTACCTATGACAAGGGCTATGGCTATAAGTATCTGTCTGTCTCTGAATGCTTGCCCTTGTTCGCCGGCTTGTCCTAATTCCTTCTTTTTTTGGTTGTTTCAAGCTATAAGAGATGTGATCAGGCTCCCCAGGAACTTCAGGGATCTCAATTTGATGGGTGGCCATGTGGGATCTTCTTCTGCTGGGGTACGTGCTGGTGGGTCGACTGCTAGGGTGAGTCCCGCTGGTGGAGGCCCAGTTCCCACAGGTTAGAGGAGCTCTACTCGCCTTGGGCAAGTGTCATCCTTCCCTTCCTCTTCCTTCACATGCTGCACTTTTGGGGGCATCTCAGAGCAGGTAGTTGTGCCCTCTATGGAGCATCGCTTGGTGATTCCGCCTGGCGTCAGCCATGTAAGTCTCACACAGTCATCATTTTTGCTTTCGAATTTCCAACCATCTGAGATTCTCATGACTTTTTTATGTTGTAGGTTCCAGTCGATGATGCCTATCAGTTGGCTGGCATGTTCCAGGCATGCAAGTTCATGGTGGTGGGGTTGTGTACTGCTTGGCAGGCCCAGTCCGACGAGCAGGTGGCAGAGATTGCCAGTCTCAGGACCCAGCTTCATCAGAGGACTGCTACAGCTGTGCCCCCTGTTGAGGAGGAGGACTTATCCGGTAGCAATGGCAACAGCAGTGGTGAGGACGACGAGACCTAGTATGAGAGGCGGGTCCGTCCTAGGTAGGATTAAGAGCCCAGTACTTAGGAGTTGCTGGTGAACTTGATAGGCGTTTGTCAAGCCCTTTTGATTTTGAACATATTCTGATTTTCCTGTGGCCGTGCTTTGTTGAGGCGGCCTTGTTTTTTTTCTTATTTTGAACCTGTTATGCATATGTTTGATGCTTATGAATGTTTGGCACAATAGTTTACTATTTCTGGAAATGTTAGTATGCTTCATTTATTGCGAATGCATATTTACATGTGTTTTACAACCAATGGAATGATGTTTACTTGTGAAAAATACAAATGCTCCTATATGCTAACCTATCCTACGTGAATGAAATATGCATGCATGGGAATGCATGAAAATTTCTATCTATCCCAGTTGTAAACGTCCGGTCGGGCATTTAGAGATCCGACCGGATGTCCGAACGTGCGGCCAGCCGTTCAGTCCCTGCATGCGTTTCTCTTGACGTCTGCCGCTCAACTTTACACGTAATAAGCCATGAATCTCCTTCTGCTCTCTTCTGTTGGAGAACCTTTTTCTCATCTAACTTGCCTCCTTTTCCACCCATAAGAGACACCCTTGAATCCCACGCATGCAAATATATTAAGGCTCATTTTTTCATCGTAAGACCATTTTCATTTCCCTTTGCTTAACTTCTCCATCTTTGTCCCCCTTTGCTTCACTTTGCTTTCTCTCTTACTCCTTCCTTCTTCTTCAAGCTCCTACCTCCAAGCTCTACTTTCCTTTTCCACTCACAACTACATCAACAAAATGAGTTTATTATCCCCCGCTCCTTCAATGATCGACAATCTCATCAAAGAGTTATTGGGTCCTAGCCATGAGAGGTTCTCCTTGATTTCGCCTTGTCTCCATTTGTCTCTGTGAGGACCATGACTCTGGATGAGAATTTCCTAAAGAGTGCTGCAAAGTGCTGGAGTTCCCAGGTCCATGTGTTTCGCTTTAGGGATTTTGAAATATGCCCCCTGCACGAGGAATTTACTGCTATCTTAGGTAAAAGTTATAACTCATCTTCGATTGCTGTAGCCCAACCCATTTTGGAACCGAATTTCCCTGCCTTCATGGTTCCACTGTTTGACTTAGGGCCCCAAATCCTGCGGTCTTGTGCCCGTGATGGGACAATAACTCTCCCTGAATTGCTAGAAAATTACAAGAACAAAAGAGTTGGCTGTCTTGCTTGGCGGAGAATTCTTACTTTTTGCCTGTATGCGACTTATTTGTTAACTTGCCCTAATGGTACTGGTGACATCCAGGTCACTCACATCATTAGTCAAGTGGAAGATGGTGCAGATCCATTCCCGGTCATTTTAGCTGAAACCTTTCATGGACTGGATAGTGCCTCCCGGGGCGGCCAGTTCAGAGGTAGCCTGATGCTCTTGCATGTAAAAGGTGGTTTTATTATTATTATTATTATTATTATTATTATTATTATTATTATTATTATTATTATTATTATTATTATTATTATTATTATTATTATTATTATTATTATATATTTTTTATTTATTTTATTTATTTTATTATTATCTTTTTATATTATATATTTTTATTATTTTTTTGCTATTATTATTATTAATATATTGGGCTATTTATATTTACAGATTTGGCTGAGGGAAAGATTGGCCTTGTTGGAGGTTCCCCGGGACCTGAACCTTTATACTTCTAGGCGTCTGATGACCCGCTGCCTGTCTCGTATTGTAGTCAACCATTCTGAAGCTGAATGGGATGCCTTCATGAATAGCAGGATGGAAGGTGACATCCGTTGGCATTGTCCATGGTGGTCTCTAACAGAAGTCACCGTGGAGCTTTTTGATAGGTGTGTGCCATTGGCTGGGCTACACCTCTCCAGCTTCTACACTCCTTCCAGGTTCGGATGCCAGTATGGGCAGGTTCAGCGAGTTGTCCCCATCCTCCCTGACTTTGAGGTGTCCCCTCTGTAGTTTCAATTCTTAGACCGGGTTCGTCAATCTTGGGGTCGTTGACGCCGCCTCATCAATGTGGCCTTTTGTAGTAGCACAGTAACTGACAAACTCTACAAGGTCTGGGTGATATTGCAGCATGAAGAGCCTTTTGTTTCCTGTGCTTGGGCTATGAATGACCTATGTAATACAAGCATGATGCGATATGGAAACATTGGGGGTTAGATGGTCTCAGATCCACCCCTTGCATGTACTATGTGAGCGCTTTTCTTTTATGCAGATGTAAACATTTCACTGTAATCATAAATAAGATAATGTTTAATAATAATTCTATTTTATTTCTGAAATATAAAATTTTAGTTACAAAAGCGTACTTTACTGATCGAGCCTAACATGCCCCCTGTTACCAACCGTCCTTCGTAGGTTTTACAGCTGGAAATTTTCTCTCATCTCTTCTTTTTTTATTTATTATTTTCTTTTTTTTTTACAAATAGTATTTCTTTAGCCTGTCCATATTGATGGGTTGTATAAACTCGTTGCCTTCCAAATCCGAAATTTTAACTGCCACCTTGGGTAAAATCTTCACTACTATGTATGGGCCTTCCCAGGTTGGTTTGAACTTGCCCCTGAAATCAAAAGGAATTGGCCTAGCCTACTTCAGCACGCAATCTCCCTTTTTAATGGCTCTAGATTTGACACCTCTGTTGAACGATCTAGCCATTCTTTGTTGATATAATTGCATGTAACTTTTTCCTATTTTCCTCTAGTGACAGCAGCTTTTATACTTCTTTTCTGCCCACTCAGCCTCTGGCAACTATGATTCCAACACCATCCAAAGTGACTTGCATTGCAATTCTACTGGAAGTACAACGTCTCTCCCATGAACAAAAGAGAAAGGTGTTTGGCCCGTCGCGCTTCTGATGGTGGTGTTATACCCAAAAATAGCATATGGCAGTTGTTCCGACCAGTCTTTATATGTTTTGGCCATCTTAGCTAGTATCTTCTTTATGGTCTTGTTAGCAGCTTCCACAGCCCCGTTTGCTTGTGGTCTGTAAGGAGACAACATGTGGTGCTCTATACCATTTTCCTGTAGGAAGTTCGCTGTCTCCCCTTGGAATTGCACTCTATTGTCCGACACTATATGATGAGGAAGACTAAATCTGCACTTGATCTTCTTATCCAGAAAGTGTGTCATGCTGCGGGCTGTGACCGTTGGAAGTGACGCAGCCTCCACATACCTGGTGAAGTATTCCACTGCCACGATGATGTATTTATGACCATGAGAAGCAGTAGGCTTTATAGGTCCCATAATATCAATTCCCCAAGCAGAAAAAGGCCACGGGGAGGCCAGGTTGTGTAGTCCCGAAGGTGGGATACGAATCTGGTCACCGTAGACTTGGCAGCTGTGACATTTGCGAACAATTCTTATACAATCTCTATCCATGGTATCCCAGTAGTACCCCTGCCTATAAATCTTCAAGGATAATACGGGCCCACTCATATGAGGCCCATAAACCCCTGCATGAACATCATTCATAATTTCCCCAGCCTCTTCCTTTGTGATGCATCTAAGAAGTACACCGGCAGGTGATCTTCGGTACAATACACTATCATGGAAAGTGTAACTCCTAGACTGAAGTCTTATGGCGAAACACTGCTTGCTTGTTGATTCTTCAGGGTATTCTCATGTTTCCAAGAATCTTAAGACATTATAAAATCAAGGCCTTTCCTAAGGGCCAATAGAGCACACCACTTCTTCTCTTACGTAGCATGGTTGTCGAGCTCTCGTCATTACAAGAGGTTTCATCTGTGCTTCACCAGGCTTTTCCCATACTAAAGCAAGCGAGGCTAAGGTATCTGCCATTTGGTTTTCTCCTCTCGGTAAATGGAACATGCTGCATTTCTGAAAGCAACCCCTAATCTGCTGTAAAATATTCAACATACGGCTTCAACTTCTCATCCCTGATTTCCCATTCATCCGTTGCTTGGCTGACAACCAGTTTTTAATCCCTATAGACTGAGATTTCTTTAGCTCCTTCAGAGCTTGCTACTTCCAACCCAAAGATGCAGGCTTCATACTCGGCCATGTTGTTGGTGGCTGAAAATTCTAACTTCTTTACAAACGGAATTTGCTCTCCTGTAGGCGTTATGAGAAGCACACCTATCCCTGCGCCCTTGTGATTCACGGTTCCATCAAAGTATAGGATCCACTCTTGAACTGCTATTACATTGAGCCCTTCATCTGGAAATTTGAATTCAAATTGTTCATCTACCTCTTTTGAAGTAAGAGCCAGGAATTCGGCGACCGCAATGCCCTTTAATTGTCTTCTTGGTCATGTAGCGGATGTCGAATTCAGTCAACAGCACCAACCACTTGGCCAGCTTTCCAATTAAGACAGGAGCATCATACAGGTACTGTAGGGGATCAACTTTTGCCACCACCTCCGCTTGCTAAGACGGAAAGTAATGTCGAAGCTTGCGGGTAGCCTAAATGACGGCCAGACAAGTTTTCAGAACCACATCATACTTAGCTTCATAAGGTAACAACTTTTTACTGAGGTAGTAAACCGCATGCTCCATGCCCGTTTCATTTGCTTGGCCGATCATGGCTCCTATAGCTTCCTCTTCCAGGGCCATGTATAGGATAAGTGGCCTCCCTGGTTTAGGAGGTTGCAGTATTGGAGGATTAGACAAGTATTGCTTTATCTTCTCGAACGCTTCTTGGCAATGGGAGTTCCATTCTTTCAGCTGGTTCTTCCTCAATAATTTGAAGATAGGGTCACAGATCATGGTTAGACGTGCTATGAACCTGTTGACATACTGGATCTTTCCCAGGAATCCCCTGACTTCTTTCTCTGTCTTTGGAACCGGCATTTCTTGAATGGCTTTGATCTTGTCTGGGTCAACTTCTATCCCTCTCTGACTAATCACATGCCCCAGCAACTTACTCTCTGTTACCCCAAACACGCACTTTACTGGGTTCAGCCTTAGGTTGTACTTAGCAGCTCTTGCTAAGAACTTCTCTAGAGCTTCAAAGTGCTTATCCCGTGTGGGGGATTTAACCATCATGTCGTCAACATAAACCTCTACCTCCTTATGCATCATGTCATGGAACAGGGCTGTAGCCATTCTTTGGTATGTTGCTGCTGCATTCTTGAGCCCAAATGGCATCACTGTGTAGTAGTAAGTACCGTACTCTGTTACAAAGGACATCTTGGCTTTGTCGGGGATGGCCATCATGATCTGATTGTACCCTGAATATCCGTCCATAGAAGAGTACATTGCACTGCCTGCCGCACTGTCGATCAGTACATCAATGTGAGGGAGAGTAAAACTATCCTTCGGTGATGTGTTGTTTAGATCCCTAAAATCCATGCACATTCTGACCCTTCCGTCTTTCTTGGGAACCGGAACAATGTTTGCTAACCACTCTGGGTGCTCAACTACCTCCAGGAAATTGGCTCTCAACTGCTTGGCTATCTCTTCCTTGATCAAGACTGCCCATTCTGGCCTCATCCTCCTGAGTTTCTGTGTAACTGGCTTCATATTTGGATTGGTAGGGATCGAATGCTCTGCGATGCTTCTGTCAACCCCTGGCATGTCTACATAGGTCCAAGCGAATACTTCTTTCCATTTTTCAAGGATTTGTTCAAATCTCACTCTCTCTTCAGGAGTCACATTAGATGCGATCAGTATTTCCTGTGGTTTTTCTTTTGTACCTAAATTGAATGCATCCGTTTGTACAGAATTAATGTTAAACATGCTTATGCTATGATTAATGAAATGCACGATACCATCAAGATCAACATCACACAAGTAAGCAAAGTTGGAGTTCATATCATTGACCTTCGAAATAAACAATTCCTCCTCCTCAAAGAGCTCAGGAGTTATTACATCATCAGAAACAGAATGTTCAACAAGTACATCATAAATAAAAGCATTAAGATCAGAGAGAACAGGATCAGCTTCCTCTTCTTCGACGTCCACAATGTCCTCTTGGATTGCCAACATCTTCAATTTGGCGGTCAGACCTTCAGCAATAAGTTCATCTAGGATCAGCAAGGAATCCTCACTCTCTGCAACTTCTTTTGGTGCCCCCTACTTTTCTGGCACAAAGAAATCATACAAACTATCCCTTTTGGTGGAGCTCTGACTACTTTTTTCTGTAAACCCCCCAGTGTACCCCAAACCTTCCTTGGTAGTCTGAGTCTTGAAGTCTGGGAATGTCGCTTTCACTTGTTGGTTCTTCCCTAGGCCACGGCCTGGAAGGTAATTCATCTTCTGCATCATTACATTGACCTAAGGACTCATGCATCCTTCTCCGATCATCATAATCTGGAATCCAATGGGAGAAATTTCCCCTTTAGGCGTGGCCCACAGCACAATAACCGAATGTATCAGTTCAGCATTGATAGTGAGAATGCCCCCTTCATGTGGGAACTTGATTTTCTGGTGGAGCATGGATGGAACTCCTTTGAGTGAATGGAACCATGGCCTTCCCAGCAGGACTGCAAAGGTCATTGGAATGTCCAGAACCGTAATACACACCTCAGATTCAATTGGCCCAACCTTGACTTTGGCCATGAAGGTCCCCTCTACATTCCTCTTCGAGTCATCATATGCCCAGATGACTAGATCAGAAGGTTACAGATCAGCAGCTGTGATCCCCAATTTGGAAAGGATCTTAGAAGGGTAGACATTAATAGCAGACCCATCATCCACCATCACACATGAAGTTCTCTTCCCATTAACCTCAGTAGCAATGTACAGAGCCTTGTTGTGTTCCCGGCCCTCCAGAGGCAGATCCTCATTGATGAAGGTGATGTCATCTGTTCATCTCTCCATCATCAGCCCGACCATGTTCTCAGGGGAAACATCCTCAGGTACCTGTATTCTGGATAAAGCCTCAACCAAAGCCTTCCGATGAGCCTCAGAGTACACCAGTATGTCCCAAATACTTGTATTTGCCTTAGTCTTCTTTAATTGCTCCATCACCAAATCTTTCTTGACTTCCCCTATCTCCTTGCCTATTTATAGGGTAGACCCATTCCTCCGGTTACTGGATTCTACGATATCAGCATCCTTTCTCAAGTAATCTCTCCCACTCCTAGTGACCTGTAACAGAGACTCCTTAGTCTGAGTCAAGCAAAGGGCATCTGTCACTTCTGCTTTGTCCTCACTGGAGGAGTACCAGGCATCAAACATGAACACATCTCTGACTTATCTCTCAGAGCCCAGCTATAGCTTGTAGAAACCAGATAGTTCACCCAACTGAGGCAATTCTTCCCTCAAATACCTTACATGGCCAGCCACCATGTCTGTCAAAGCAGGATCAGATTCAAAAAAGGCTAGAACCTCATTTTCAGTGAAACCGGAGTCAATACACATGGTCTGGCTAGGTGGTGGTACTCTGTTGTAATTTGGCAGGGGGTTGTGTTTGGTGCTTGGTGGTCTGTGGTCTGGATCAGTGATTTTTTTGGCATCAATCAAGTCTTGGATAGTGTGCTTGAGTTTGAGGTAGTTGTCTATGGAGTGTCCAGAGACTTGGTGGAATTTACAGAAAGTGTTTGGATTGAATCCAGGTGAGCTTGGATTTGGTGGAAATTGGGATGGTTCTGACTTGATCAGGTTTTATCTTTCTAGTTTTTCAAATCCTTTAGACAAGGGCTGGTTGAAGTTGGAAAATTTTCTATTGGTGATTACCCAGTTCACATCAGCAGTTCGGGTGTTGGAGCTGGTGGGTCGGCTGTAGGTGGCCTTCCCTTTCTGGTTTCTCTTTTTCTCAGCTTCTATCTCTTCACACTGTAACCCGTCATCATACAGGCTACCAAAGGTCTTAGGATTCATGATTTGCAGGGTCTCTACCATGCTGGGGAGTACATTCCGGACCACTATCCGAACTTGATCTTTTTCAGAAGACTTA
>CANYLF011883065.1:0-10177 GCA_948193215.1 Bocquillonia castaneifolia | reverse complement strand
ATTGTAAAGGTTTGGTGTTAGCCTTGTAAACACTAGGTTTTGAGTGAGCCTAAGAGAAAAACTCTTTGTAAAGGTTTAAATGTGAGCCAAAGAAAACACTTGGGTTTTGATCTTGAACCCGGCAAAAGGATCAAAGATAGTGGAATACCAAATTGGAGATTGGGGAGTGGATGTAGGACTTTATTGTGTCTGAACCACTATAACTCTTGGTTTTGTGGGTGTGTGATTGGCGTAAGCTTAACTCTTCTCTTAGAGTTTTAATTTTTAATTACAAAACCAATTCACCCCCCCCCCCCCCTCCCCCCCTTTCTTGGTGCCTAAGGATTTCACCTTAACTTTTGCCTAGAGTGTCTCTTTACGCGGTTTTCACTTGAGCAGGGTGCCCTAACTTTTTCATAAGCCACCCACGAATGGTTTTTCAACTTATTGAACTTTTCTTTCATTTTTTTAATGCCTAACTTTTGCATGAATTACCTCCGAAGGAATTTTACAACTTATCAGGGTTTTTCTTTTTTTTTTCTTTTCTCTTTTTGCTGATATGGTTATCGAGAAAAGCTATCCTTAACCATGGCCCCAGTTGATATCCTTGACCATGGCCCCAATTGACTTTGATGAGGTACAAACAGTGTTAGTTGCAAGCTTGTGGCTTGAATCTTTCAAATCATTACCTAGTCTTCGATATGTAGCCTTCTATTCACCTTCTCACCCTTTGTAGAAAATATAGATTGGCAAAACACGTTGTCGGGCACTGTCAAAGTTCATTTCATCAGGTATTGGAGTCCACTTTCTACGGAATCTCGAGCAAGAATACTCAAGCGACAGATTGAGAGCAATTTGAAGTTTAATAACAGTGGTGAGGTTAAAAGAGAAACAACATCTTCATCAGAGAATCGAGAGAATTGTTATTGAAGTTGATGTCTGTGTCCATGGTGGATACTTGGCCTTTTTGATCTACTTGCCAATTTTGAATTGAACCCACAACTATTTTGCCCCCTTGTCCTGGTCAAGAACCGGTCGATGTAGCGGGTGCGCCTTTGAGAATTATGTGGCCGTGGTGTTCTTGCAAGCAATGAATCGTTATAGATCTCATATCTGCGTTCTTTGTTCGCTTAACATTTCCTTTTCTAGTTTCAATGCAATGACATTAATGATGCTAATAAATAAACTTGACAAGAATTCAAATCCAATTTTAGTTTGTTTAACAATGTTACAGAGGAGTACTTTACATACTACACTTGACACTACTACTGTCACCAACCGTACCTTTCGAGTTTTATGATTGACTGCTCACTTTTGATTTATTTTTTTAGGTAATCAAGAATGACTAATGCTGCCTCGGTCCTGCTTTCTTGAATATTTTGGTTGAGTCATCTTGAATGCACCCTCGTCTTCTAAGTTCGATCTTGAAACTTGTTCGAATACTTTCGACTCTTTATTTGACCCCCTCTCCTCTCACTCACTCTCTCTCTCTCTCTCTCTCTCGCTTCTTCTTCTTCTTCTTCTTCTTTTCTTCCCGTCTTTTCTTCCCTTTTCCTTTCTTCTCTCTTTCTCTCTTCTCCCTTCTTTCTCTCATCTTTTTCCTTTTCTTCTTTTTTTCCTTCCTTTCTTTTGCTTTTTTTCTTCTCTTTTTTCTACTATGTATTTTTTTCTCTCTCTGTTTTTTTTTTATATTTCTTTCTTTTCCTTCTCCCTTTCTCTCTTTCTCATACTTGCAACTTTTCCTGATACACGCTAGAGACTGCGAAGCATCGAACTTTGACTTGTAGGATGCTAGATGCATCAAGTTGGTTTTTGAAAATCAAAGTCGGACTCTCGGGTTCTAATTAATCACCTCTTCTTGATAAGATCTACTAAAGAAATCTTCTTTTAGTGGAATGTCATTGATATCTTGCTTCAACATATTGACTTCTCTGGGCTTTCAGAAATCTCCAAAGAATCTTTTATTGCCTTCAAATTTTGAATAACCCTTCTTATCTAATTACTTTGACTGTATTACTGACTTGAGCTGCTTCAAAGAGACTGTTGTGGCGTGTTCTTGAGAAATGATTAACTTGTTATGTCCTATTCTATGTTCCCCTCACCTTATCTGTGAAATATTGAATAGAGTAACCCTTAATGGATTTTTGAATTTCCTCAAATAATTACCTTTTTTTGTTGATTTTTGCAATCTTCTTCAGAGCTTGTCATCCCTTTTCTTCAGTACTCCCACGCTTTATGACTTACGATCATCTCTGCCCTCGATGTCGCTGTTGGCGGTCGATTCAAGCTTGACTACCTCTTTATTATTTTTTTATGTTTAATTTCTCTCATCAATAGTAATGACATATCTAGCAAGTGTTTCCTGGCTTTGTAATAATGTTAAATGAGCTATTGTGATATGAATTAATGTCAAATAAGCTTATAGATGATTGATGCAATGCATTTGTGCCATGAAGAGAAACATTAATTAAACAAAAGAAAACAGAAGTTTTATCATTGTCCAGAAGATAAAAACAACAATATTTTTGGAAAAAAGAAATGCATAACAAAAGGTTTAGTCGGTGAGAGTCTCAACTTCGGCCATCATTTTTTGAGCATCAAACTGCCTTGCCTCGGGATCTAAAATATTGCCTTCATTAATGAGATCTTGAATCTTATATTTAAGCTTCATGCGTCTGTCAGTGTAATGGTCGTCTACCGGATGAAATGTGCAATAAGCACCTCCTTCGAAAGATTTTAAATAGAGGTTGATTGAAATTAGAATATCCATGAGTCTAAACTTCACCTATCTCGGCTGTTATCTTACCGTCATTAATGAGATCTTGAATCTTTTGTTCCAACTTTAAATAGTCATCTGAATGATGGCCAACAATCTGATGAAACTTGCAATACATGTTAGGGTTATATTTAGGTCAATGAACATTGGGCGGATACTTTGCAAGTTCAGGTTTAAGAAGTCCTTATTTTTCTACCATTTCGAAGATATGGGAGAGGGGCTGATTGAACTTGGAAGGCTTGCGAGGACTCTAGATCAAGTCGACATTACCATTTTGTATTTCATATGATTTGGTAGGACTCATCCAAGGGCAATCTTCTTGAGTTGGTGATGTGAGAATCTGGTGTTTCCATTGTTAAGGTGATCACATCCCACTCTGGGCTGAAGGATGACTGGAAGCTCCCTCCTTGATTTTAAATAGACTACTATTGTTAGGGCAAAAACTCCCTATCTTTTAGCTAAAGGATCTTCCTTTCATTGAATAAATTCTAGATCTCATGTTTTAAAGATGTACATCTGTCAGTCAAGTTATGGATCTCATTCTTCAGGGACGTGCAACTATTGGATTCGGCTTCTTCATATTTCTTTGTATGAGCTTTCAATTTTATCATTAAATTTGTTGGGTCAAAGTTACTTCTATTTTTGATGAATAACAAAAAAAAAAAAAGTAATGTTGTCGTTGCTAAGGAATTGCAATTTAAGCATAACACAGGTGACTTGATTGAATGGGCATCAAAGCAAGAGTATCAAGATTGAAGCCAAGAAATTAATTGTTTTTGTGTATATCTTAATTTATATGTACAGATGATTGAGATGGTTTCTATTAAAATTTATCTTTTTAAATTTATCTTTTTCATTCAGACAGACTCTTTTTACAAGCCATTTTTCTTTTCAAGCTGATTTCATTTTCCAGAATGAAGTTGGACTTAATAGTTGGGCCTAGCCCATTACGAATTTGCATCAGTTTTATGACCAAAAAATGAAATCTGCCTTCATTAGAATTACCTTGTTTTATATTGGAAAGAAAGTTCATCGATTTATAAAGTGTGGGGGGATCATTAGAAGACCATTTGACACTTGTTACTATGATGGACTATCATCATTAAAAATCTTTACTAAAGAGGTTTTGGGGAGAATTTTTGAGGTAAATAATTTTGAAAAATGTTTTAAGAGTTTCATTCATCATCTATATATTCTCCCTCAATTGTCTTTAAGTTCTGATTTGTAATTACAATTTGAAATTTGAGAGTAAATTTCTCTTTTTGATCTTGTATTGTGGTTCACTAACACCACTCGAAGTTTGTGTGGAATATTTCTTGAGTAGAGATTTTTGGGCTGTTGTTCAAGCATTTTTTATGGGTAGATCATATGGGCTTTTAAAGGTTTTTCACTTAGCTTTTTATAAAAGAAATCAAATTGAAAATTCAAGTGGGTTGGCTTGAGAAAGTGGATATAGGTTAAGGACTGAATCACTATAAAACTTTGTCTTATTTTATTTTTTCAATTTACTTTATTTTTGCAATTTACTTTGATTATATTTGGTTTATGCTTTGAAAAATCTCATAAAAACTAATTTGTCAAAGATGAATTTTTAAGCATCTCCACTTGATTGGTTTTTCTGGAAATGAGTTCTATAATTTTGTTTTATTCTCTAGTGATTTATTTTATCAATTTTTATAAATTCCCAAGCAATTTGTTTTAATTATATTTTCGTAGAAATCAACTTTGATAATCTATTTCAAGTCAAAAATTTTTAAAACTCAATTTATCCCTCTTGAGCTATAGATAGGGAGTAACAAAATTCGAATTTCTTCTTAATCTCAAAAATCATTGTTATTCAATTCTCTTATGTTTAACAGAAATCTTTTAATTTTTAAGACATGAATTCTACCTTATTCTTAAGCAAAATTTTTGAGATACTCACGAGTGGATCCACATTCATGTAATTATGATAGATTTCAGGTTCATATTAAGAGTCAATTTCTCTAACACACTCTCACAAGTCGTGGATAGAATTCTCCAAAAAAAGGTATTTATCTATAATAAAATCTAATTAAAGTTTTTTTAAAAGTTTTTTTGACCCCTTTGTCTAATTTAAACAAATAACATATTTCTACATAATACATAATTCAATTAAAATAAAAAAAGTTTATTTGATTAATGAAAAATAATATAAAAAGAAAATAATTAAATTGGCTTCATCATAATTAATTTATTCACAATTCTATGGTAAATGTTTTTTTTCCTCAAATTATTCCCAAATAATGAAATTATAATAAGTTGCTATTAAAACATGATAAATCATAGTAAACGATTGTAATTTAAAAGAACCTTGTGATTTTCAAAGGTATTTAAATTTTAATAAATTCATTTTATTTTAGTAAATTTTTTTATTACAATTACATATCGAACTGTTTTGCCTTCTTAATTTAAATATTTAGCTACGCTATTCCTTATCATGGCCACGCTAATAAGGGTGGAGAAACTCTATTCATTTTATGGAGTTGCATATGGAAATTAGTCCTTTCTAGTACAACTTGCATGTGCCAACAAAAACCCAAATTGCTCAATTTACGCAAAGGCAACGCCAAGCAACAGAAGTCTAGTGACCACATTATATATATATATATATGTAGGCTTCCAAGTAAAGGACGTAGTCCCCCTTGAAGCTTCCTGATAGGAATCTTGACATATTATAGTAGTTTCATTTGCACATGGGTATCTTTTCACCCCAAATATAGATAGACATTTCATCTTCATTAGAATCTTTCTCAACCTAATCCCTATAAACTAAACTTTGATACATATCCCAACAAATTTTTTGGTCCCAACATAGAAATAGAATTAGATGGAATTTTCATGGTGGGCCAAATGAAGCTTAGCCGTGTGAAAACTGCCAATCAACCACTTCTTATAATTTGTTTCTAATTTCCTTCCACCATGTTACAAGTTATAGGCATAAGCCTAAACTTGTTCTCCGGGAAGTCTTTTTTGTCACATCAAGCCCACGTAAATCACAGGCATTGGTACCACTAGTAAATATCTAAGCACTTTCCCTCACTTGTCCTTTCCTAATCTCTTCCATCAATTTTGCCTATTTTCAAGTTGGAAAATTGTGATAGATATATATCCCTTAGATAAGATGTGTATTGCATGTATGCGGATCTGAAATTTACCAAAATTTTCCGTACTTAGACCAGCAAAAAGACATGGTTTAGGGCTTCTAGTAATTTTGCTTTCAATTTCTATCTGTGACCGAATCAGAATCAAACCAGTAATTCCAAGAAATGAACCAAAACTATTCTTCAAAGTTTGATTTTGGTTCTTTGTATAATAAAAATTAAAACTATCAATTTTTATTGAATTCCGATGATAAATTATAATTTTAATTTTTTAATGTGATTTGAAAATAGATATTGAAACGATAATTTTAAAACCAAAATTAAAATTCTCTCTTTAAGGTTTGGTTTCAGTTGGTCTTTTTTAAAGAGATTGGAACTGAAAAGGTGAACTGTACCCTATATACACATACGTATTAGGGCTGAGCACGGTTTGGGTAAAGCCGGAGATTCAAAAATCTCCGGACCTGAATCAAACTTCAAAAATTTCAAAAATCAGTCTCCAGAACCGGACCCGAAAAGTTAAATATCCGTTCCGTATTGTCCCGAAATTTTTAGAGATTTCGGGACAATACAGAATGGAGAATCGGAGATTTCAAAATAATACCTAAAATACCTAATTAAATTAAATAATTTTTTTTTATTTTGAGTAAAAAAATAAAATAAATGTCAACAAAAATAATTAATTAATAAAGCGTGAAAAATTAAAATATTGTCACTCGGAATTTCTTTTTAATTTTTATAATAATGTAAAACATATCCCTTTTCAAGTATGATTAGGACTATATTTTTACTAATTTAATATAATTATAATAAATATATATCCTTTTCCAGGTATAATTAAATATAATATTTCAATCAAACTCTAATAAGGTAAATTAAATTATATATATGCTTATACATGGTTAGAAAACTTAAATAAGGTAATTAATTTCTTTTAAAATTTATTCTGTTTTTAATTAATTTTTTCTTTTTAATTTGTTATACTTTCTTTATGGTTAATTGTTAATTGAAAGCTTTATATTAATATTGAGTTAAAACATTTAAATATGGTATTTTTTTTATTAATTCATTATCTTATTTTTAAAATGAATGACTAATAGTAACGGTCCATGCAATGCGTGGGTAGACGGCTAGTATATATATGTATTTAATAGATAGACAAATCCTAATAGAGGTCCCTAAAGAGCAATATGAACATACTATTACTATCAAGTTTAAATATTAAATTATTAAAAACATATATATTTTTAAAATCAACTTAATTATTAACCCATATTTATATTTAGATTAATTTTTGGAGTGTTCATGTAGTTTTTATTATGCATTTTAAATTTTAACTATTAATCAGACATTAAATTTATACCTTTGATTATATATGTCATTTTAATTGACTATTTGGATTACATAAATAAATGAGTATGGTCATTTATTAACTTAAATGTAATAATTCTTATAAAATAATTATAATGTAATTAATCAAAATATATTGAATATAATTGAATTTTATATTAGTGAAATTTATAACATCAATGTTAATTTCACCATCTCATTCAAGTAAAATCATAAAATTATATATATATATATATATATATATATATATATATAATTTCAAAAAAATATATATATATATATATCTCGGTTCTATCTTCGGTACTTCGGTCCGTACAAAACGGTTAGATTCGGTTCGGTTTTCGGTATGGATATTTAAAAATATCTAGAACCATACCAAATAAATTTTCTGTACAGTTCGGTTCGAATAAAGTTAAACAGTCAATGAAGATTTTTGATTACGATTTAGTCCAGTTTGATATTTCAATTCGGTTCGGAATTCTCTATAATCCGTAATCAATCCTAATACGTATATGACCAAAAGTCTTGCAAGCAGCATATGTCACATAAATAGAATAGTCGCACTCAATTAAGAAGCCTTAATTTCTAGAGCTAATAAGTAACGGCGACAAACAGATCTTCTTGTAAGAAATAGCTTCCTCTCCGGGGCTATTAGCTTGGAGCCTTTGGTAGCCTTTGCTTTTCAAACTAGCATTAAATGCCACAATCGTGTGGTGGGTTCGACCTCACATAGTGATAGAGGAGAGAGAAGGGTTAAATTATTGTGTAAAATTTATTTACCATGTAACATTATAAATTTCTTTTATAGGTATTGTCTAGTGATATCTCATAACTTTTGACCTTAGATTAATACATTATAAGAGACTCAATATTCAATTCGGGAAGTTCTTATCTAGATTGGACTCATATATTTTGTATGAATCGGTCAATAAGAAATCATCAAAGTGCAATAATTTTTCCTCTACTTTTATTTTTTACTTTAATAAAATACACTTTGATGATTTTCTATTGATCGGATCCATAAAAAAAACACAGACCTAATTTAGATAAAAAATTTTTAATTCAAATTATAACTCATTTTAGTATCTTTTCCTTTCCTAAGATTTTGCTATCAGTACCAACATTCACAAACTGGAACATTATAAAGCTATGGTTGAAACTTTGATACATAGGATAGTATCTTTAATGAACAGTTAGAAAATATTATTTAATATTTTAGCCAAACATTAATAATGTTATGTCACGTGTTAAAATTATATGGTAAGTGTATAGTTTTACTTAGCTCATTTTTTATGTCATATGGCTAGGTATTCTAACCCGGGTTAACTTTATCATGCGCACTTCATAATTAAAAAAATTGAAATTTGAGGTTAGATTATCTATAGCTGTACTTTTTTTTTTCCGTATGAACCACTTTATTTTAGTGTAAAATAATTTATTTTTGTTGAATTGTTAGAATAAATTTAATGATTAAAAGTTTGGAAGGTAATACTCAAAGAGCATAATTAATCCTAATTATAATATGTGAAAGTTAAATAATAACCAACCTTTTTTTTTTTGGCTGTAAAATAATAACCAACCTCTGTGCCGTGCAAAATTAACTTCTTATTTCACCTTATGCTGAATAAAACAGAAAAGAGTTGAGGTGTAAAATAACTCTGCTCCATATATGGTTAGCAGATACATCTTTGTACAATCGCATATCCCTATTTAAGATCTAATAATGAGTTAAATAATATGAAAATTGAGGGACGAAAAAGAAAAAAGAAACATTTAATAGTTAGGCTGCGTTTGATTCGCGAAAAATATTTTCCAAGAAAACATTTTCTGAATTTTCCAGTGTTTGGTGCACTCAAGAAAATTGGTCAACAGAAAATGTTTTCCTGGTCAAAGGGAAAATAAGCCACTTTTTTTGGAAAATGACTTCCTCTTTTCATTTTCCTAAACTTCAAAAACAACAAAATAATTCTAAAAATCATATAAATATATAGTATTTAATATTCTGACCACTTATGATGACTTCCAATCATTACCGACCACCACTGACCACCGGTCGACGGTCGCCGGAAAATTTATTTTTATATTCTTTTTTAAATATTTTTTCTCAAAATAATTGAAATTACAAATTTTGAATATCATAAATATTTTATTTATTTTTTACTAAAATATATTGATAATTTTATTATATGATAAGTATTAGAAAATATTTTCAACTGTTGTCACCAAACAACAGAAAATAATTTATTTTTTTGAGAAAAATATTTTTCAAAAATAAGTTATTTTCTGGGAAACAAATGGAGCCTATATTGCAGAAAGATGGACACAGCAACAGGGAAAAGTGGTCTATTTTGCTGACAGCTGAATTATTACAAGGATTATAAATAAAAAGACATCCTCACGTAACTCTAATACTAACAGCTAATCAGAAATAGCCAACCAGCAAGCCAGAAGAATGGAACTGAGCCGTCTCTTTCTGAGACACTTTTATTTTATTTTTTTATATATATCTCAATCTAATTAATCTTAAAGGAAACTATAAAAAATAGTAATAATAATAATAATAATAATAATAATTATTATTATTATATATAATAATAATAACAATAATAAGCAAACTTTTAAGCCTTAGTATTTCTTGTCATATTGTGTGAAGTTTCCCTATAATTTGACCAATAATTTCTTCCGTCCTTATTTCCCCTTCTTCATTAATAAATAATTCTGATTGCAATTATTTTTCTTCTTCTGCTTGGGTGAAAACATTCAAACAAGGCATAGGTAAGGTTACTATTAGTAGCAATAATAATTAAGGGTGAGGGATTAGAAGTGAAGAACAAGGCATGTGGCTTTGCTCCAAGTCAATATGTCCATTCTTGAGGCAGACCTATCTCTTGAATATTATTATTGTTCATTGGCTGCACATTCTTGGATTGATTATTTTTCTTCACTTGCA
>CANYLF011883037.1:0-12426 GCA_948193215.1 Bocquillonia castaneifolia | reverse complement strand
AGTCATGAGCTTTATGCTTCAACGTGAAATTTCTGTCCTTTTATCCCTGGATTTATTTGAAAACAATATGACTGCTTTGCTTTCTGTTGAGAGTGAAGCTTAACCACTATTCCAACCCCACTGAGAAGTTTTTTGCTTAATTAGTGGATGCCAGGGGTTCATAAAAAGTTTCTTAACTAACTATTTTTACATACTTATTTATTAAAGTGTGAAGAAGTAATAAAGAACTTGTAAGGACGAAAAAGTTGGTGGAAAACAAAGCTGGTTGCATAGGTAAACCAAAACAAGGGAATCTGACGCCAGGGAAGTAGAAAGGCAGTCTTTGGTGGCATCAAGGTTGTTTTCCCTTTTGGGCATGGTTCTATGAATTCTTCAGTAGAGCTTTTCTTCCAATCAAGTCATTCCTCTATCCAGTGATAGATCATGAACTTCTTGCTCCCCTGGCTGAGTGAAGCCACTGTATGGAAGTGAACAATCAGGGCTTCATTTATTAAGCTTCTCATTACCTCGTGAACTTCAATGCTGTTAGCCCCCATAGTACTAGTTAAGCTACTCCCTTCTTGTTTTTGAAAATAAGCTTTTATTAGCTTTGAAGTCTTTTCTAATTAAAGTCCAGGATATCTTTCAATACTTCAAGTGGATTCTTTCCATAATCCTTGTTTGGCAAAGGGAACTTGGTGGTTTCCAATGAAACCACCCAACAAAATAATGAAAATTGGGCATGATTTTAGCTCTATAGTTATCTTGCATATGTGTGTGTATATATATGAGGCTAGGATAATCTGGATTTGGATATTTTTCTTATTTAAATACCATTATGATGGTCAGCTTGCACTTGCAAACTACTAACTAAAAGCTGAAATGGACTAGCTATTTCCATACAAAGCCACCAGCCCACCACCAGATAGTGACTCAAACCTTCCTACCAGATTTGGTGTGTGTTAATTAATCCAACCTGGGTAGCTCTTTGCTCCAAGACTAAGGGTGTCTTGATTGATGCTTCTGGTTTACATGGTCTATTTCTTTGAACTTCTAGGGTGAAATGTGAACTTGAAAATTTAATTTGATTGTATTGGAAACCATGCATTTTCTGCTTGAGTATGGTTATCACTGGACATGATAAAATTGTTTATTTAACCAGCCATTGCATTTGTTCTTTTCTTTAAACCATAAACATCTATAGTTGCTTGCATGCAAGTTAGACTCTTAGGCTCTTTAATCTCTCTGGTTGTAGGGGAATTGACCTATCAAGATGGAGAGAACTGGTTAAGGAGAATGGTGAAGTGACTGACATGGAGAAATTCACACACCATGTTCATGGGAATCATTTTATTCCAAATACTGTTTTGGTAGATTGTACAGCAGATTCTAATGTAGCAAGGTGTTACTATGATTGGCTACGGGAAGGAATTCATGTGATTACCCCAAACAAAAAGGCAAATTCAGGACCACTTGACCAGGTAACTTAAATTACGCTATGGTGTTTTCATTGAGACTAAAAGAGGCTGTAGGCTTGTAGCTTGAACATTCTCATCATATCTTGAGTAACTTGGCATATATAGACTACACTCTTGGATTGTTATTTGGTTCTGGTTCTCGTGTTCTCTATATTTGGTTGCAACTCCTAGTTTATTCAGTGAAATTAATAATTGCCCATGCTTATTGGTACATAATAGACAAAAAAATCATGAAAATAATATACAAAAAATCATGACAAAATCCTTCTGTTCCTCATGTTGTTATCGTTGAATAATTAGATTGATGTGTTCGATATGTTCCGAGGAATGATTGTCAACTGGTGAGGGAAGGGCTGCGGCTGTCCACACTCCACATCAATCAATTTAGCTTGATTAATAGGTTTTTCTTGGGAGCTAAGCTAAGGATGGTTCAGAACATTGCTTAACATCTTATTATGCGACTAACTTGATATAGACTTGGGTAAATGTATTTGTGCTGTTGTGAATGGAATATTGACAAAAGTAGTAGGAAAACTTTTTGGATCTGCATCCCTCATTTTGGAGCTTGTTTGGCTGCTCTGCACAAATCCTGAAGCTCACTGCAGCTGCTAGGAGAAACTGCTCTAATCCCATTCTGGGAATGAGCTTTGTTTTTGTGCAAAGCAAGTCTATTTCAGTTAACCTGGGCCTTATTGACAAACTACTGCAGCTTTTGTTATATATTTGTGTGCCCACATAGATTGATGTATTATTTATATTTAACTTGATATTTTGAGTTTTTTCACGCTACTGTATGTCTATAGCTGTAATGGTAGTGTGGTACTGTTGGTAAACAATTCCATGTGTCTGCTGGTTTTTGTCTTTTTACTTTTAGTTAGTTTAGGAAAAATTAGACGAGCATCTTGGAAGTGGAGGATAACAAGAATTTCATATTTAATAATTGATTATCTTATATTGTTACTTTTGTCAACTTACCATTTCTTATTGTCGTCATCATCATCATCATCATCTATTCTTTGTGCCTTGATGCTGGGATTTAATCTTTTTTCTATAATACAGTATTTAAAGTTAAGAGCTCTTCAACGTCAATCCTACACGCATTACTTCTATGAAGCAACTGTCGGTGCTGGTCTTCCAATAATTAGCACTTTACGAGGTCTCCTTGAAACTGGAGATAAAATATTGCAAATTGAAGGAATTTTCAGGTAAGTCTTTTTCATGCCTAGAGCCCATTAGCACAAACTGAATCTTCAATTAGACGATTCACATCAAGTAGCAGAAGAGAATTTAAAAGGATGAATATTGAAAGGACGAGGAAGTAGGGAAGAAAATGATAAGAGCAGAAGTAAGAGAGTTGTTACAACTTGCTAACAATTTTGTATTATCATTTTTTGGTAAAGATACACCCCTTGGTCTCACTTTTTATCAAATATGTGATGGGCTTAACTGCTAGTGATTCAATTACAACAAGTCAACAGATCTATTTTCTCCTTTGCCAGCTCATATATGTTTACTGCCAATGACTAACCAAACAAAGTCTCAGAAAAAGTACTAGTATAAATACTTGTCGACACGTTATGGAGTCTATTAAACATATCATGTTTGTGTAATTCCATTTCGTGCATCTTTGATGCTAACCTTCTCATGATTTGTCATTATCAGCGGAACTTTGAGTTATATTTTCAACAACTTCAAAGGCACACGATTATTTAGCGAGGTGGTGGCAGAGGCAAAACAAGCAGGTTATACTGAACCGGATCCAAGGGATGATCTATCTGGAACAGATGTTGCACGAAAGGCACTGTACAGCCAAATCTTTTGCGAGACTAGACTATGCATGACATTATTCCATTCTGATTTGGTTTAACTTCATTCTGTATGAGCTCTCTAATAGTTGATGTTGTTAGTAATAAAAGAAGAACCACGTAGGCTTGGCATGTGATAGAAAGAAGCAGGATGACTTGCTAGAACCTTAGGGCTTATAAACTGCCTGAATTTTCTCCCTTTTTAATCACTATATACATTTGCATATGCAGGTGATAATTCTTGCAAGGGAATCTGGTTTGAGGTTGGAACTTTCTGATATAGCCGTCCGGAGTCTTGTTGCTGAACCATTGAGAGTAGGCTTTTATTTTTTTTAAATACGTTCAAAATGCTACCTTTTTTAAAAATTGTATGATGGATTTATTATTGCTTTAGGCCTATGCATCAGCTGAAGAATTTATGACAAACTTACCAAAATTTGATGAAGACATGGCTAAGGAAAGGCAAGAGACTGAGGATTCTGGGGATGTAAGTACATGGTTCTGCTAGTCCTTTAAAAATTTTTAAAGTATCAGAATTAGTATTAGAATTACCAATTAATGCAAGGTAAAGAATTATTACAATGCTCAATATTCAGAGTAGGATAACAATTTAATGCCATTGACACTATAAGAGAAAATTTGTTAGATAAATATTGTGCCATGTCAAAGAAAACAACAAACCAATTTGCCTTTTACGTATAGCACATGAGAGAAAAGAGAGTAAATAAAGTAATAAAATGTGTGCTATGTGCCAGAAGCAAATTAATTTGTTGTTGTGTAAAGGAAGTGGGAATAGCTTAGGACTCAAGTACACAAGCAGATATCCCCGGGAAGTTTGTAAATTTTGTGGAAGGAATACATGAACATTTGAGGAAAATGGAAAGCTTTTTGTAGGGTGGTTTTATATGACGCTTGAAAGAGGGGATGACATTACGTTTTAGGGAATGACTGAATAAGGGGGAATGTGATTCCCTTATTGTTACTAGGGTATGAGATGCAAAGTTAAATGTGTTATATACTTTTACTGTCCTTGCTTGCATGGGGCATCTTGCATTTTTCAAAGTATATTGAACAAAAGTAGACATCTCACATTCCTTTGAGTATAATGATCAAACCAAATTACTCTTGGAAATAATAATGTTAAAACAATCAAATTGAAACTTTAGAAAATGTTTCTAACACTGGCAACTTATTGCATGGCTAGTAAGGAAATTTTAAAAAATAATTTAAGCATAATACTTAATATGTTAATAGTACTGTTTCTAAAAAGTTGGAGAAATCAAATCAGTATTATCTTGAGTGTGTGGCTTTGTGACCTTTCTTTCTCCCTCTCTCTCTCTCCATACATCAGGCCCGCCCTTCCTTTTGAAACTTCCACACCAGATTATAATAAAGAATATGAAAATCTGGTGTAATTATTTTGTATCTATCATTGAGTAACTGTATTATAAATTACTATGTTTGTTTATAATTTCATAAATTTACTGCACTAGCTTCAATAATATTTCCTGGGATTGTACATATTATACCGAGTGCAGGCATCTAGTACTTTCAAGTATCACCCTTCTACACTGTTTTCAAGACAGTTATTATTATGAGAAGATGCATTCCTCTACCTAATGCTGCTTTAAAAATATATGCTAAAGATTTCTTTTTTCTTTTTTGTTTGATGATGGCTTCTGGTTCTGGTGATGGCTTGAAATTACAAGTACAGGTCACTAACGTGATGGTGATTCAACTTATGACATGCACCCTCTGTTGAAAAAAACACTTACGACATTCACCCTAAATCAGCTTAAATTAAAAATAGAAAGACGATGAAAACTTATTTCTTTTGCTATTTTATTTATAATTATTTGAATACGTTCTCTTTCCATCCAATATATAGGTCTTGCGATATGTCGGTGTGGTGGATGTGGCAAGGCAAGAAGGGCGTGTTGAGTTGCGAAGGTACAAGAAAGATCATCCATTTGCACAGCTCGCGGGTTCTGATAATATCATAGCTTTCACTACTACAAGGTACAAGGAACAGCCTTTGATAGTCCGAGGGCCTGGTGCTGGGGCTCAAGTGACAGCTGGTGGAATATTCAGTGACATTTTGCGATTAGCCTCATATCTAGGGGCTCCATCATAAAAACTGCACCATTCTTTGCTGCAGTTTCATTATAGAGATTTTTCCTTCCATTTGTCTTAGGCTTGAGTTTGTGCATTCCTTAACATAGTGGTAATTGTATTTGAGCTGAAGTGCTGCATACTATTTGCAGTGTGTGCTTGCGAGTTGCGGTTGTTTCTTAGACATGAATTACTGAAATAGCTTGGAGGGGCTATAGATTAGAGTAGTATTTGGCCTTACCTTTCTTTTCTTGTAACGGCATTGTAGTATTTGGATAGTTTTAGTACAACGCTGTCAAAATTGCTCCACTATAATTCAGCAACAGGCTGTATTGCAACATCCGATTGCCGATTGGTGTAAACTTTGATGATTCAGTTCAGGGGCGAAACTGGATCAGGTCTGATTAGTTTAGAGGATTCGGGTGACTCGGGTCTGATACTCTGATTGGTTCAAACTTCAAAAGGACTTGGGTTTAACACCGACAAGAATACAAGACAGCTCAAGTTTGTTGAGTTGCTTTTTACAGCGAGGATATGTCATTTAAAAATTAAGATAAATTTCAATATTTGATAATAAATGTATCATTCTTTGATTAAATATCTTTATACGTTTATATTTTGTCCATCATATCAATTGAAAAATATTTATCACATAGGACTATTTGATTAATGACACAATTAACAATGCACTAAAAGAAAGCTTAATTAAATATATTAAAAAATATTACAATATTCCAATAAAACAATAAATATAATATTCTTTTAGTAATCAAGCTAATAAAACAGTGAATTAGATTTTAAATGTTTAAATTTTATAGTTTGATTTAGATACCTTGATCTAATATACTATTTGCCCCACATATTTAAAAATCATATTTTGCATCATTTGCCTTTTTTTTTTACAAATTATACTAAATATTTTTACATCCTTTACTTCCTATTTTTTTTCTAAATTATATTAAAATCTCTTTTTATATGCCAATTTTTTAGTTAACTCGAATAAAATGTATTAGATATGATTTACTATTATAGATACCATTTTAATTTTTAAAAGTTATATACTAAAATCTTTAAATTGTTAGTATAATTTAGTATGAAAAAAATTGATTTTTTAAAATGTGAAGAAGGGTGTTGCGTGTAAAATAAGATGAAAATTAGGGGAAAAATAGTAATTACCACTTCGATAGGGGGTTGGACTTGGAAGAGGAATAGAACAATTTAGGTGACAGAAGGAGACACACAAACATGTCAACATGCCCTTCAGCTGTTGCTATTACGTCCATACAAAGCCACGCAACGCAACGCAACCACCGCACATGATTAAAATAAGCGTAAAATTTCAAATGTCCAAGGGCAAATTCGGAAACAGAAACTTTTAATAAAAATCCCGCGTTAGAAACAAGCCAAGTGATTAAAAAAAAAAAAGAGTGTGAGTGAGTCGAAAAGCACTAACTACTGCTGTTAGTGTTGTTTCTCTTTCTCTGCGATCTGAATTGGAGCGTCGAATTAGGCAAAATTTAGGGATCTTAAAAATGAGTCGATTTCATAACGATCCTAATCCATTCGATGAAGAAGAAGAGGTCAATCCTTTTTCGGTAATTTCACTTTCCTTTTTTACCCTCTCAGATCTGTTTTCATTTTAATTTAATTTAAATGTGGTAATAATAGCAGCAATATTAATAGTAATGTGGATCTTCGTTGATTATTATTTAATTGTATTTGTTGATTGTAGAATGGTACTAGTACTACTACTACAGCTCCTGCATCTAAGACTCGCATTCCTCCTCTTGGACCTGAACCTGCTGGATTTCTCCACAATGATGCTACTGTCGACATCCCTCTCGACACTATGAATGTAACCTATTTTTATTTATTTGTTTATTTATCTTTTTTTTTTTTAAATTATTTGATGTATTATTTTTATTTTAATTAATGTTTTTTTTAATTTATAGGATCCTAAGAAAAAGGAGAAAGAGCTTGCTGCTTGGGAAGCAGATCTTAAAAGGAGAGAAAAGGTTCTCTTTTCTCATCTAATTTTTTTAATTTTTTTTATGTTTTTAAGTGTGGTATTTGCCCTTAGAAATCTGCCATTTTGTTTGCTAATTGCAGGATATCAAAAGGAGAGAAGATGCTGTTTCCAAAGGTCTGTTGTTGTTTGTGGAATTGTGATGGTATTGTGAAGTGTTTGTTTCGTTACTAAATACTCGACTCAGTTGCTTGTTCTGTCTATCAGCTGGAGTTCCTGTAGATGACAGAAACTGGCCTCCTTTCTTCCCCATTATTCATCATGATATTGCTAAGGAGATTCCAATTCATGCTCAGAGGCTTCAGTACTTGGCTTTTGCTAGTTGGTTAGGTACCCAATTATTTTTCTTTCTCCTATGATTAAAGTTTAGTAATGGTATTTTTATGCTCAAACTTTAACATGTTCTTACCTGATTATATTCGTTTATTTATTATGATATAAAGATAGCAGTTTTTCATATTTATATTACCGTTCCAGTTAAGCATTCCCCCTTCTACTCTGCGGCATGCTTAGTGTTCTATGCTGTATCTGTAATTATACCATCATGAGATGGTGCTGCATTCCTGGAAAGTACAAAGAGAAGGAAAATGAGGGGGGGTGGATGGAAAATAGGGGTGGAGGGAGAGAGTTGTACAATGGCAGTGGCCATTACATTGCATATGACTTGGCATGCATGTTTAACATGTTTAATTAATTTAATCCTCCTAAAACATTTTCTTGCATTAAACTCAAGAGCTAGAAATATAGTTTTTTTAAAATTATATTGGTAGTTGACATGTACCAAGATTTTCTTAATCTTACCAGTGTGCTTTTAAATGTTTGAAGAAATTGGACCCTTTGATAAAATAAACAAAAGAAGAGGTGTTGAAGTAATAAAGGGACAGCTTATCCTCAAATGATGGTAATACTGAGGGCCAATGGTGCAGAAAGCTAATGTGTGATGAAACTCTCACTATTACCGGGATCTTCTTGGTAGTAGCTTTCTGTGGATAAAATAAATCTTTTGCATATCCGCTCAGAAATTTGAACTTGCCACAAATATAATTTCATTGAAAATATATATATATTTTAATTTGTTTTATGTTTTCTTTGTTCATAAATTAGCATGCAGTTACTTTTGCAGCAAAATAATTATCGTCTTTTGTTACTTATTTGCAGGTATAGTTCTTTGTCTTGCCTTTAATGTGATTGCTGTCCTGGTCAATTGGATTAGAGGCGGAGGTAAGAATTTTCAAATGCATGAGTATATTTTTGATAAACATGTCTCAGGACTGCAATGAAATTAGAATTATCTGACAAGGGTCATAATATGCAGGAGTCAAAATTTTTCTTCTTGCATCGATCTATGGTCTCTCTGGAATTCCTATGTCGTATGTGTTATGGTACAGGCCTCTTTATCGTGCAATGAGGCAAGTGTTCAGTTTCTTTATCTTTTATTATTTATAACCATCTATAGAAGTTGCATAGTTTAGTCTGGATACATAAAATGTCAAAAAAGATGGCTGCTAAGATAACTGAATTACCATCCAAGGGAAAGTTATTATGGTTTGCAGGCCAGATTGTTCATTCCATAGCTTGATGTTATTTTGCTTACTAATATGTCATGAAAAGAAAAAAAAGTTGCTTCCTCATGGAAGTGAGTTGGTCCCCACAACTTGTAAATTCATGAAACATTAGGAGTTATACCGTCACTTTTGACTGTTGCTACTTTCCTGACTGATTTTTGTGCATGCATGCTTCTTCCACTGTCTATATTGAAAGACCTGTCCAAATACATGTTTGACTGATTGCTGTTTATTAGGCCCCATATGTTTCATTAAAAATATTTTCAGCTTGAAGGGGAAAGCGACCCACAACCACTTTTCTGGACGATCCATGTTTTTTATAAGAGTTGCACAGGCAGTTATTTTCGTTAGAGATGGTTATGTTGAATTATGTATTTATGTTTTTCATCAAGCTTTGGTTAAACAACATCCATGTTGGTTGACCTAAGTGCGGGAAAATCAAGCGTGCTAAAAACCAGAAAATATTTTCAAACACTGACCAAAAACTAAAAATAGAATATATATATATTTTTTTTACCTTTGGACTAATTATTTCCCATGAAGCTAGAGGAGCTCTGGTGTAATATATGATAGTAGCGACAGCATGAATGACTTGACTGGTAGAATATGTTGGTCAAGCTACAGCTACTAATCCATTTACCAGTTCTGAAGCATTAATCCTGCTGTCTTAATTTCAAAATTGTGTTTTGGGAAATAATCATGCTGTCCTAATTTAAATTGGTAGTGTCTTGTATAATAATCTTCACCCTAATTTTAAATGGTAAGAGTCTCCACTGAATTGTGTTTTATTTTTTTTAGTTTTGGTACGATCACTGAATCAAATATATTGCATGGGCATTTGGAAATTCTACCTGGTCTTCAACTAGGCAGGGCTCTTAGAGAATTTACTATTTGTTGGTAGGCTTGTCAGAAGTCCCAAGTTACATATTTGCTGCTGATTGGGGACCCTAGTTTGGCTTGACCAAGTCACAAATTGTTTATAATAGTGTATAATTGAGAGGATGAAATCGAATTTGTTACTTTCAGCAGTAATGGTTTCGAGAACCAGGAATAGAAGAGTATGTATTCATGGTCTATTTTTGGCACTTGTGAAATTAGGTAATAAAAGCTTATTTACTTGGTTACTTATAAAGGGCATGTTTAGGGAAATAGCTCCCAATTTGTGATGTGAGTCAGAGATCCATCCATTATATGCAACCCTCTCTCTCTCTCTCTCTCTCTCTCTCGGATAGAAGTTGTTGATATGATTCAAATCAGCAAAATTGTCCCAAACTAGTAACTTACTACAATGCATTTACTTTTTCTCTCAATTTTTATACTAAATATTTTTATACTAAATAAAGAGTTTTAAAATTGTTAAGAAATAAATATAAAGTTCAGAAAAATGTTATGAATAACCCCAAATATTGCGTCATCAGTTCTTAACAATTTTGATAATCTGAACTTTTTATTATTCTTGCCAGAGTGATTCAATTACTATTAGTTATAGCTGAAGATATAATGCTCCACTTAATGTAGAAAGCAGTACTTGGCAGGTTGATATTTGTAATTAAATGGCTCTTTGCTTCATACTTGCAGGACAGATAGTGCATTGAAATTTGGCTGGTTTTTCCTGTTCTACCTGGTGAGTTCTAGCCTAGATTTCTTCATGCGTCGATCTTGTAATCATTGATCTACTAACCTATGAATGAATGTTGTGTGTTGCAGCTTCATATTGGCTTCTGTATATTTGCTGCTATTGCTCCTCCAATTGTCTTTCATGGGAAGTCATTGACGTAAGTTTTCGTGTTTTACAATTTTGACCAAAATTCATTATCGTATTGTGTAATGTAATTAATTATCTTTGGAAATTAATAAATTTTTTTTATTTCTAATCACAGTGGCATCCTTCCAGCAGTTGATGTAATCTCTGACAATTTGTTAGTCGGGGTAAGTTAAATATTTTTGTCACTCTTACTGTCTCGCATTAGTTTCATTTCTTTTGGTGAAGATGTGCCTTTCATGAGGCTAGTTGTGTTAGAGACCTGTGCCTCTTACCAAGACAACAAAAGTTTATTTCACTTATAACTCTACTGGATCATCCACTTGTACTCCGGAGATCTAATTTATTAAAAATGTAAATTTTAGCTACTTATCAAATAAGTTTTTTTTGGCAAAGGTTTTGTGCCTACTTTTTTTTTACTTCTAATATTATCAACTGATTTTTATCTTTCTAATTATCGCTATCTTACTGATTTCTCTGTATGTTCCTTATAACTCTAATTCGATTAATGCCAATTTGATTTGCTAAAATTTTCAACTAATTAATCTGGTTTTGATTCTTATCTAATTGACATTGATGTACTAACTAATTAATTTGTGCTAATTTTATCACAGAATTTTATCATGTTTTTATGAATATATGTACTTGTTTTTGCATTAAATTTTGAAAATAGATATGTTTTTAGAAACTCTGCCTCACTTTGCTTTGGTGAGTGCTTCCCTACGATTCGTGCCTTAGGCAATAAAATGAATTATTGCATTCAGTTGTGTTTAACTTTTGGCTGCCTTGGGTGCATTGGTAATCTGCCACATATGCTATGTTATTGAGAAACTAGTATATTGAAATCTGAAAACAGTAAGAACAATACAATGTAGATTTTCTTTGGCACTAATTCTAGGAACATCACTTAAGTAAACGAGGGAAGGTACTTTATGAGGATGTAATTTTCAGAAATGGAAAACATAAATTTTATGTGGCATTGGCTGGCTTTAATACCAATAATGTTGGTACAAACAGTGTTAGGCGCTCCTGAGGCGCAAGGCGCACCAGGCTCAGAGGCCAGCGCCTCTGAATGGGTAAGGCGGGCGATATGCATCAGGCGCGTGCCTTTGCGCCTTTTCTGAAAATACTTTTGAAAAAGGCGCAAAAAAGGCGTGCCTTGTGTAGATTTAAGTATATTTGAAAGTACTTTTAAATATAAGAGGGCATAATAGGAAATATTTATCAAACCCTAATCTAATCCTAGACTTTGAATATAGAAACGAAAAAAAAGCATCAGCCATACGACAACAAAAACAGTCAACTCTCATCTCTCCACCAGCGACTCTTCCGACCACCACTTCCTGCTCCTCCGGCCACCACCGGCCTCTCCTCCGGCCAACATTAAAGTTCTCGTAAAATCTATCACTTGCAACTTAGAGATGAAGAGGATGAAGAATAGTACATTGAAGAAGAAGAAGAAGAAGAAGAAGAAGAAATGGAGGAGGAGGAGGATGAGGATGAGGACATTGGGAGTGGATTTGATGAACATGATGAATTTATTGATGTTGAAGATGATTAGTTGGTTCATTTAGTTGTCTCCTAGATGCTTTAGGAGGTAGGACTTGAGGAAATAGCATAATAGTCAAGCAACAATTAGCATTAGCAATTTGTAAGCTTGCAAAGTAGGATTTCTCTTAAATGTTTTGGTTTTGAATTT
>CANYLF011882507.1:0-11367 GCA_948193215.1 Bocquillonia castaneifolia | reverse complement strand
AAATACGATGCGATGAATGGGCACGCCTAATACTATTTCTAATCAATTTTAGTTCTGCATTAGGTCCACTGTATTTAACCATGATTGATTGAGTGTAATTGCCTGTATTTGGTGAGTTTCTACTTATTTTAGTAATACTTAACCGGATGAATTATTCCCTTATTTATTTACATGCGAAACATCCACGGTTAGTTTCTAACTTATTTTTATCTTTCTTTTTATTTTTGGGGTTAATATTTGCACATTAATTCATTTATTATTTACCCGAGATATTTGATATGGCAATAATACACATACACCCTTAAAGAGAGGAAAGGTGAAATGAATTTCTACCATTTTTATTTACTTATTACCGAATTGATTAACTAAATGTCTGATTAATTATTTAACCAAAAAGGATCTAGGTGATTTACATAAACATGAAGAAATCTTACTGATTGATCGATCTACCCGGGAGAGGATAAATCGATCGACCTTGAAGCTTCGGTAGTCGATCCACTGCATGTTTTTCGAGTTGATTCTTGACCTGTTTATTACGTGCCTTTTAAATATAATACATAAAAATGATAGACATAATTCTAAAGAGCCTATAAATATCCCATTTATTTTAACCTAGCAGGAATTACATTTTTTTTATGAAGTTTTCAAAAAGCTTTCTCAAATATAGTATTGAAATGTCAAGAGCATTATAGGCATAAATTTGATGGAATTAGACAAAACTCAAAACGCAAAAATTAAAGTATACATCCTGAACTTCATTTTAGGCTCAAGAATTCTCAATTTGGAGCTCAGACAGCCGAGATATGCCCTTCACAAGTTGGATCAAGATTCCTCAGCTCTCTTTCGAACTGAAGCATCATAAACATTCGGCTGGACCTTTGAACATCCGGCCGAATTTGTAAGTCATCTTCTCTGAGTTATTTTACCTGTATTATTATGTTTTCTTATAGATACACAGTATTTAAACTATTGACAACTCATACAGACACTTAAGGATACGTTTTGGATAGTTAAAACAAATTATAACAACAACTAAAAATCTAGCAAAAATGACGTTCTAAAATTTTGGAATGGGTTGTAGGAGCTCAAAACTTGAATGTGAGACGTCCAAAACACTCCTGGTTTCACCTAGAACTCATATATGTGATCAAAATATCAAACAAAATTTGGTAAGAAAAATATGTAAAAATTACGGAATATAACAAAAAAAATAATGAAAATGAGAAAATGCTTAGTCTTGATGCATGAATGCTCCGTGGATGGTTGGTTGCCCTTAGAATTGAAATTAGTTACCGATTCTAGTAAGACAATGAGCTGTTGAATTGTTCAAAACCAAAGAAAATATTCGGCCGAAGAAACGCGTTAATTTTTCTCTATTTTTTATGTTTTTTTCTCTGACTAAAACCTTTTCAAAAGTCCTCTCTCCAGCCTCCATCTCATTCTATTTATAGCAATGATGGATTAGGGTTTCTTGTAGAAGGAATCTGCCTTTCCTATGTGGGATGAGGTGTAACAGATCACCTCCATTACCCCCTGTCGAAATGTGTAAGCACCCTTATATTTTTTTAAAATAAATCTTGAACATCCGGCTGGACCTATGAACATTCGTCCGAATGTTCATTTTGGGCTTGGTGGTTTTTGGGCTAAAAACGATTTTCTGGTTTATATGGGCCATATTAATGGTTCAGACATATATTTAAACATTTGTTCTGACCCTTAATTAAGCCAAAAATATATTTTGAAAAATATTTAGCACCTTTAAAATAATTTTTATTTTCTTCAGCTCATTTCTATGAGAAAATGGGTAATAGAGTGATCCAAACTAGACCGTATTCATCACTGGGCTCCCGCGTTGCTTCCACGTACTTGCATCCAAAAATTCAATGTCTACAGTTTGCCCCTGCTATGTCAGAGTTTAGCAATGTTGGATAAACATGTATAAACGATCATCAAAGGAGGTAAACATAAACGAACCTGTCAAAAGGATACAGTCTGTGTTCTTGACTCAGGGTTCGATAGTCATCGCCGATAAGTTGGAGGTAGTTCACCTCTGTAGATAGTCATCGCTGATAAATTGGAGGTAGTTCATCTGCATAGATAGTCTTCACTGATAAATTGGAGGTAGTTCACCTCCGAAGATAGTCATCATAAATAAATTGGAAGTAGTCCGTCTCAATAGATAGTCATCACCGATAAATTGGATGTACTTCATCTCCATAGATAGTCGTCATCGATAAATTGGAGGTAGTTCATCTCCGTATCTGGTGTCTAAGTCTAACTCGGGCTAGACACAGGAATCTAGGATGCTCTCGATCGACTAAATAAGAAATTCTAAACCTTTTAATAGTCTAGAACAGTATTGGGATGCACCAAGGAAAGCTTCGTCTGCTTCAGCATTGTTCTGGCATAGTTTTCTTTTTGAATTGACCCGTTCATCAATTAGAGCTTCTGGTAGTGTTCTACCAGTCATAAGTTAGTCTGAAAAATTTAACATAGTGTATTGAGGTTACCTGAATTTTTTGGGAATTTTCTGGCTTCATCTGCCTGTTGTTTTGAATTTTCTATGATTTTGTCATTATTTGTCAAAAATTTCATCTAGTGTCATTCTCTTCTTGAAGGTTGTTCTGATATTTTGAGGGTGACCCATTGCCGCTTGAGTGTTTCTAAAATTTTTTGAAGGTGACTCGTTGCCCCTGATATTTGCTCTTTACATTCTTCTCAATTGTAAGAAGATTAAGATTTCTCTACAGTGTTGGTCTAGCTGACTATTTTCTTACAATGACAATCACTCATCAAGTGAGTCATTGTTCACGTCGCTCTCCTGATGTTGTCATAAATTGATAATTTAGAGGCCTCATTTTGCCCACGAGTTTTAATAGCCTTACTCTGCTCCGTTTGGGGATATGTTAGCCTGTATATGAGTGGAATTTTGCCTGCCCCCAAGCTTTCTATTGTCTTATTCTCTTGACTCATCCTGTAAGTCCATGTCAGCTCCTGACCAATTAATCCCACATCTGTGTTTTCTTGTATGCATCATTTCTATGATGGAGCACGCCTATTAGTCTTGTATTGATATTCTTGTACTCTGGTAAAGTCAGTTTGTTCCCTTTGCTTTGTCAGGTCGGAGTTGTTCATCATGTCATCTCGAAGAAGACTCTAGTTATCACAGGGTTGTTTCCCTGGCAAGAATGCTCTCGTTTCTTTTGGTTGAACCTTTGTGATTTTCTTAGTTGCCTGTACAATGTATGCATGTTGTTGATGTATGTATGATATATGTAATGTGTCTTTACAGGACGTGTAATGTTAGTCATATCTCCTATTTGTGTATGCATGAATACATGAAAATGCATGAGTTTTCAGCATTCTTCACAGCGTAAACATCCGGCCGGATGTTTGAAGGTTCTGTCGGACCTTTGAACGTCCGGTCGGAACTTCAGTCCCTGCATGTATCTTTTTTGTAATCTGTCTATTGCTTTCCCAAGTTAACCGTTATACCCCTTATTCTTTCCTTCTTATTTCTTCTAAAGGCTATCTCTTTACGTGTATGCCACCCTATGGATCAATGAGCGATGACTTGTAATCCACATGCAGGTAATTTATTTATATTAGGAATTGCCTCAGCATTCCCATAGCCCTATTTTTCTTTTCTTTTGCCCATAGCTCTGTTTGCTTCTTCCATCATTTTCTCTTGTTCTTATTTCTTGCTCTTGCGATGAGTTCATTTCTTTCTCCTTCCCCTTCAATGATTGAGGGTCTCATTAGAGAGCTTTTGTATTCCTGTCACCAAAAATGGAACTACTTGCATGACTTTGCCATGTCTCCACTGGTTTCTATGATGGGTATGACAAATTATGAATGCTTTCTCAAGAGTGTTGCTAAGTGTTGGAATCACCGAGACCATGTGTTCCGCTTGAAGGATATCGAAATATGGCCCTTCCTGAAGAATTTACTGCTATTTTGGGTAAAAGTTACGTTTCCTTTTCAATTCCTGTAACCTTGCCCAGCTTAGAGTTGAATTTTCCTGCCTTCATGGTTTCACTTTTTGACTTGCCTCCTCAAACCTTGCTATCTTACACAAATCAGGAGATGTTAACTCTGTCTGAGTTACTGGAACATTGTAAACATAAAATTGTTTGCTGTTTCTCTTGGCGAATAATTCTTGCTTTTTCTTTGTATACAGCTTACCTACTAACTGACCCAGATGGCATGGGTGATATTTAAATCGCTCACATTATTAGTCAGGTGGAGGACGGTGTAGACCATTTTCCTATTATTCTGGCTGAAACCTTCATCGGCTTGGACAGTGTTTCCCAGGGTGGTCAGTTCAGGGGTAGCCTGATGCTTTTACAGGTGAATGGTGGCTTTATTATTATTATTATTATTATTATTATTATTATTATTATTATTATTATTATTATTATTATTATTATTATTAATATTCGACTGTCACTGTGACAAATTTGGCTGAGGGAAAGGTTGGGCCTTTTGGAGATTTCTAGGAGTTTGAACTCCTACGCGACCAAGCAGTTGATGACTCATCATCTTTCTCGCGCTACACTTAATCTGATAGAAGCTGAATGGGATGACTTTTCTAAATAACAGAAAGGAGGATCATATTCGCTGGCATTGTCCATGGTGGTCCCTGACAAAAGTGACGGCAGAGCTTTTTGGCAGGTGCGTTCCATTGGCCCGACTGCACCTTTTCAATTTCTACACCCCATCTAGGCTCTGTCGCCAATACTAAAAGTTCCACGAATCATGCCTATACTACCTGACCTTGAGAGCTCTCCCCTGCAGCCCCAGTTGCTCGACCAGATCCACCGTGGGTGGGGCGGTAGACGTCGACTTATCAATGTGACTTTCCACAAAAGTACTGCGACTGATGATCTTTACAAGGCCTGGGTTGTGTTACAGAATCAGGAACCATCCGCCTTCCATTTCCAAGAAATGACTACCCTGTATAATGCAAGCAGAATGTCGTATGGAAACACTGGGCATTAGGTGGTCTCATATTCGCCCTTTGTATATACTTTGAAAATGTTTTCTTTTTCAAGCAGATGTAACCATTTCAATGTTGTCATAAATAAGACAATGTATATCAATAATTATGTTATATTAATATAATGCACTCTTTTATTTACAAAAGCGTACTACACTCATCGCGCGTAATATGCCCCCTTTTACCACCATCCTTTATAGGTTTTCCAGCTGGAAATTTTCTCTCAAATCATTATTATCATTTTTTTTCATCATCATCATTTTTTTATTATACTAGGTAGTATTTCTTCAGCCTGTCCATTTTGATGGGTTGAGTGAATTCATTGCCCTCTAAATCTGAAATCTTGACTGCCCCCGACTTTCACAACCATGTACGGGCCTTCCCAAGTTGGTTTGAACTTGCCTCAGGGATCAAAAGGAATGGGCCTAGCCTGCTTCAGGACCTAGTCTCCCTCTTTAATGGCACGGAGCTTGATGCTCTTATTGAATGATATAGCCATTCTTCGTTGGTACAATTGTGTATGGTAGAGGGCTTTCTTCCTATTTTCCTCTAGTGATAATAGCTGTCTATACTTCTTCTCTGCCCATTCAGTTTCTGGTAACTGTGATAAGGGCCAGTGGACCATACTAACTACTCCTTTAGGTAACATGGTTGTCTAGCTTTTGCCATTACTAAAGGTTTCATTTGTATTTTGCCAAGATCCTCCCATACTTAGGCAAGTCTAGCTAGGGTGTCGGCCATCTGATTTTCCCCTCTTAGTAGGTGAAACATGTTGCACTTCTGAACTCGTTGCAAATGCTCAACGTACAGCTTCAGTTTTTCATCCCTAACTTCCTATTCATCTATTGCTTGGTTGACAACTAGTTTCGAGTCTCCATGGACTGAAATTTCTTTAGCTCCTGCTGAGCTTGCCGATTCTAACCCGAAGATGCATGCTTCATATTCAGCCATGTTGTTGGTGACTGGAAATTCCAATTTCTTAGCAAGTGGAATTTGCTCCCCTGTAGGTGTTATGAGTAGTACACCTATCCCTGCTCCTTTATGGTTTACTACTCCATCGAAGTACAAAATCCATCCCTGAACTTCTATTGCATTAAGTCCTTCATCAAGGAACTTAAATTTGAATTGCTCATCTGACTCTTTTGGATTGACAGGCAAGAATTCAGCAATCGCTCGCCCTTTAATTGTCTTATTGCTCGTGTACCGGATGTCAAACTCTGTCAATAGCACCATCCATTTAGTCAATTTTCCAATTAGGACAGGGGCTTCGTACAAGTATCGTAGAGGATCAATCTTCACCACCACTTCCACTTGGTAGGACTAAAAGTAATGTTGAAGCTTGCGAGTAGCTGAAATAACTGCCAGACAAGTCTTCTAGACTACATCATACTTGACTTCGTACGGCAACAACTTCTCACTGAGGTAGTATACTGCATGCTCTATCCCTGCTTCATCTGCTGAAGCTATCATCGCACCTATAGCTTCCTCTTTTAGTGCCATGTATAAGACCAGCGGTCTCCCAATTTCAGGAGGTTATAGTATCGATGGATTGGACAGGTGCTGTTTTATCTTCTCGAATGCCTCCTGGCAACTAGAGTTCCACTCTCTGGGTTGGTTCTTTCTTAACAGCTTGAAGATGGGATCACAGATCACAGTTAACCGTGATACGAACCTACTAACATACTGGATTTTCCCCAAGAATCCCCTGACTTTCTTTTCTATTTTTGGGGGCGGCATTTCTCGATTAGCTTTGATTTTGTTTGGGTCCACCTCTATCCCCTTCTTTGCCTTCTATTACCCTGAATACACACTTTGCGGGGTTTAGCCTCAGATTATACCTGGCTGCTCTTGCTAAGAATTTTTCCAGGGCGTCGAAGTGTTGTTCCCGGGTAAGGGATTTAACCATCATGTCATCTACATAGACCTTCAGTTCCTTGTGCATCATGTAATGGAACGAGGTTGTAGCCATCCTCTGATATGTTGCCCCGCATTTTTGAGCCCGAACGGCATTACTGTGTAACAGTAAGTACCGTATTCTGTCACAAAATGTCTTCATCTTATCAATTACTGCCATCATAATTTGGTTATACCCAGAGTATCTGTCCATGAAAGAATACATAGCACTGGTTGCTGTACTGTCAATGAGTACACCGATTTGAGAAGAGGAAAGTCGTCCTTCTGTGATGCTTTATTCAGATCTCTGAAATCCACACACATTCGAACTCTGTCATCTTTCTTGGGAACTGGGACATTGTTGGCCAACCATTCTGGATATTTAACCACCTCTAAGAACTTTACTTTCAATTGCTTGAATATCACCTCTTTAATCAAATGTGCCCATTCTGGTCTCAACCTCCT
Organism: Bocquillonia castaneifolia; assembly: GCA_948193215.1. Taxonomy (NCBI): domain Eukaryota; kingdom Viridiplantae; phylum Streptophyta; class Magnoliopsida; order Malpighiales; family Euphorbiaceae; genus Bocquillonia; species Bocquillonia castaneifolia. The sequence goes on along the minus strand of CANYLF011882507.1, from coordinate 4,010 downwards.
AAGCTTCTGTTTGACTGCTTTCTTATTGGGATCAATAGGAATGAAATGTTCTACTATGCTTCTGTCCACCACAGGCATGTCTGTGTAGGTCCAGGCAAATACTTCCATTTTTTGAGGATATGTTCAAATCTCTCTCTCTCTCTTCAGGGGTCATATTAGACGTGATCAGTATTTCCTGTGGTGTTTCTTTTGTTCCTAAGTTGAATGCATTTGTTTGCACAGAATTAATGTTAAACATGCTTATGACATGATCAATGAAATGCACAGTGCCATCAAGATGAACATCACACAAGTAAGCAAAGTCGGTGTTTATATCATTAACCTTAGAGACAAACACTTCCTCCTCCTTAAAGAGGTTAGTAGTTATTACCTTAACAGAATAAAAATGTTCCTTGCTATCATAAATAAAAGCATCAACATTAGAATAGTTAATCTGGGTAGCATCTTCCTTGCTATCTTCAGTATCCATAGCAGCTTTTTTCCATCTTTGATCTCTTCTTGAATCACCAATTCCTCCATTTTGGCAGCCAGGTTCTCAGTGATAAGCTCTTCCAGGATCAAAGTAGAGCTCTTATTGCTTGCAGCTTCCTTTGGTGTCTTCTGTGCTTCTGGCACAAAACAAACATACAAACCTCCCTTCTTGATAAAACTCTGCTTTCCCTTCTGTGAAGATTCTCCAGTGTATCCCAAACCATTGCAGGTAGTCTGAGTCTTAAAGTCTGGAAAAGTAGTGATTCCTTATTGGTTCGTTCCTAGCCCAAGAGCTGGGAGGTAATTCATCTTTTTCAGTATGGAGTTGACCTGTGGGCCCATCTATTCTTCCCTAATTCCCATGATCTGAAATTCGATAGGGGAAATCTGACCCTTAGGCGCAGCCTGCAGTACTGCTACCGAATGGACTGGCTCAACATTAACAGTCAGAATGCCCCCTTCATATGGGAATTTGATCTTCTAGTGAAGTGTAGATGAGACTCCACCTAGAGAATGAAACCATGACCTGCCTAACAGAACTGCAAAAGTTAGAGGAATATCCAAGACAGTAATGCATACCTCAGATTCAATTGTCTGACTTTGACTTTAGCAGTGAAGGTTCCCTTTATGTTCCTCTTCGAGTCATCATATGCCCGGATGACTAGATCCAACGGTTGCAAATTAGCAGTTGAAATCCCCAGCTTAGGAAGAATCTTTGATGGTCAGACATTAATGGCAGATCTGTCATCCACCATAACACATGATGTTCTTTTACCATTGACCTCGGCTGTAATGTACAAAGCCTTATTATGTTCCCAGCCTTCTAGAGGCAGATCCTTATTAGAGAAAGTAATCTCTCCCGACTTCCTCTCCAACATCAGACCAACCATGTTTTTAGGACAAACATCCTCGGGGATTTGGTTCTTGGCCAAAGCATCCACTAAGGCTTTTTCGTGCACTTCAGAATACACTAGTACATCCTAAATGCTCGCATTGGCCTTGGTCCTCTTCAGTTGTTCTGTGACCACGTCTTCTCTAACCTCCATAATCTCTTTACCCATTTTTGGGGTGGGACCACTCCTCCGGTTACTGGACTCGAGATTATCTAAGTCCTTTCTCTGATAATCTCTGCCACTCTGGGTAACCTGTAAAAGGGACTCATCATTCCAAGTCAAGTGAAAGGTATCGACCAATTCTGCTTCATCCTCGCTTGAAGAGTACAAAGCATCAAACATGTATACATTTCTGACCCGCTTGTCAAAAACCAACTGTAGCTTGTAAAGATCAGACAGATCTCCCAACTGAGGAAGTTCTTCCCTTAAATGCTTTACATGGCCGGCAACCATGTCTTCCAATGAAGAGTCAGACTCAAAAGAGGCCAAAACCTCAGCCTCAGTAAAACCAGATTCGATGCACATAGTTTGGTTGGGTAGAGGTACTCTGTGGTAGTTTGGCAGGGGGTTGTGTTTGGTGCTAGGTGGTCTGTGGTCTGGGTCAGTGACCTTGCCTGCTTCGATTAGGTCTTGGATAGCGTGTTTAAGTTTGATACAATTGTCAGTGGAATGTCTGGAGGTTTGGTGGAATTTACAGAAGGCATCAGGGTTGTATTCGGGTGAATTTTGGTTTGGTGGGAATTTGGCTGGTTCTGGTTTAATCAAGTTTTATCTCTCAAGCCTCTCAAACACTTTGGATAGGGATTGGTTGAAGTTTGAGAATTTTCGATTGGTAACCACTCGGTTTACATCAGCGGTTCTGGTGTTAGAGCTTGAGTGTTGGCTGTAGGTGGCTTTTCCTCTCTGGTTTTTCTTCTCTTCAGCTTCTATTTCTTCACATTATATCCCGTCATCATACTTGTTACCAAAAGTCTTGGGGTTCATTACCTGCAAAGTTTTCACCATGTTGGGAAGCACATTTCGGACCACTATCAGGACTTGGTCTTTCTCAGAGGGTTTATCTTTAAGGAGTGCAGCCTTGTTTCTCCACCTGGTCAGAAAGTCTGCAAATGGTTCAGTTTATCTTTGTTTAGTCATCTCTAGGTCCCTCAGTGAAACCTCCAGTTGGTGTTGTATGCGTATTACCCTAAGAATGCCTCACAGAGGTCCTTCTAGTTGGATTGGACAGTGGATGGCAGTCTGTGATACCAGTCCTAGGCTACCCCAATCAAAGATAGCGGGAAGACCCCCACCTTTTGTTCATTATCAAGTGGAGTGGCAGCCATGATGAACCCATATTGCTTAAGGTGAAGCTTAGGATCCTCAAATCCATTAAATTTTTGTATGTCAGGCGTAGTGAATTTAGGAGGCAGTTTCTTCATACCCTTGATTCCCATGTTGTCCAGATCAAACTCTGTGTCAGACTTCTTTTCCCGGACCAGTTCTTGCAATTCCTCCATCTTCCTAGTGAGGGTGGAAATAACATCATTACCATCAGTTCTATCCTCCCCTTTAATAGGTGGAGTCCCAGGTGTTCTTGCATTGATAGCATTCTGAACTTCCTCCCTAATCATGTCCCTCATGGCAGTCAACATTGCTTGCATATCAGTTGCTTGTCCTGTTCCAGCCATTCTATTGGTACTATCTGTGTTAAAGTTGGTACTTTCTCTGACTAACCAGCTTCCTACTCTTCTCCAAGTGGACTGGGACTCAATATTGACCTCAAAACCAGAAGAATTAGAAATATGCATAAGATGCATTTGCATGTATGCATGTATGCATGACAAGAAAATAAGAAACTCATTAGTTGAACACGTAACAATTACTACCAAAGGCAGACATTCCAACCTTATTTCTCCCACACACGTATTCCATTGGTCAAAAGTCCATTTTCCTTGGTAGGGTGTGGTACCTTATTTTATCAACAGGGGATGATAGTACCGTCGCATAAGAACGTTCTCTCAAGCTATCCTAGCAAACAATAGTATTTATGATAATCAAGACTACATCCTTGTTACCTAAATTCTGCTTTTAAACGGACAGAATTTCGGCATAAGCTTTAGGCTTAATGATCATGAATACTCATGGCAACATTACAGCATGTAGGATTTAATGGGTACAGCCTAGTGGAAACTTCTATGGTCATTACATGCTGGGCTTTGACTCTTTGGTTTTACTAAGAAGGCTCCCACAGAGTTGGGCTCCCATTAACCATTGCTAGGATGGTAGGAGATCCAGTATGGGCTTCCCATTAACCGTGACTCATTAACCATTGCTAAGATAGTAAGCCAGGTAGGATTCCCAATCACTGTGAGTGGTCCACTGATAATAGAGTCCAAGAGACTGGTGTGGAATCCTTGGATTGCATTATAAATGGTACCGGGGTTTATTAGGGACCCTAAAAATGCAAAACTACGTGCAATGCAAAATAAAACAATGACCAAATTAATTAAAAAGATGAAAAATTGCTCGAAATCTTCATTCATTTTTTATTTGTAAAAATCTCCCCAGTGGAGTCGCCACTGTGGATAGAGCGCCCGGGACGCGTCTAGTTGCTGCTGCCCGTCAGTTGGTGTCCAATAGCAATGGTGACATACCCAGTAAATG